>SJYO01006231.1:69241601-69355904 GCA_006410555.1 Capra ibex | reverse complement strand
TCCTGTACCTTTGTTGGATCTACAGGTAGTCGTCTACTTACCTATTCTTTCGACACCATGTATATGTGTTACCTCATAATGAGTCGGCATTTTTTCTTAAGTAAACTTAGTCAAGACTACTCTACCTGCTTTGACCTCGGTTAATATGTCTCACTTCATTCGGTCTTTCTTTTTGTGGTTATGTCATATGATTGTGTATATATACCTTAAATCCTTCTACCGTTACTACTGGGACATACGTTCTGTCCCTTTCTCTGTGTCTACACATATTACCTGAAAACCTGAGTCTCCCTCCCTCTCCCACCCTACTAAACCCTCTTACTGTAAGATTGTACATATGATAGTACATTCTTAACTTAGTGGTCAGATACAGACTACGTCCTATGTCGTACGAACCTCGACCACGTGCCCCTACTGGGTCTCCCTACAACACCCCTCCCTTCACCCTCCCCCCAAGTACAAACCCTTGCGTACATTCTTAATTTCTAAAATTTTAAACTTTTTGTTTTTTTATTTTTTTTTAATTTTTTTTTTATTTGTTTTGTGAATTTTATAGAACTGGTTCTCATATAGTATGAAACTTTCGTTTACAGACTTCTCCTTTATCGAAAAATTGACAAAAACAAAAGTTGATATAAGAATGATCCTAGATCAGATCGATCTATGACGTAATATACCGAATAAATTTTCTTAGTGTTAACAAGAATCCTGTATACTTTACAAGGTACGTCTAAAGTCCGACCGATATACTGACGACCCGAAGGGACCACCGAGTCTGTCATTTCACAGACGGACATCACGTCCTCTGAACCCAAGATAGGGACCCAACCCTTCTAGGGGACCTCTTACTTTACCTTTGGGTGAGATCATGAGAACGGACCTTTTAAGGTACTTGACTCCTCGGACCACCCGATGTCCGGTACCCTAGCGTTTCTCAGTCTGTCCTGACTCGCTGAAGTCAAAGTCAAAGTATGCTGACGACAACCAAGGTGTAGGTTTGAATTTCGCCTTAAAAGTTTTGTGTCCTCTAGATTAAGTCTCCTCATTTTAACCGCCAAGTAAAACCTTTGACACTTATTGTAAGTCAACCTACACATCAGGACGGAAAATCACACCATCCTTTACCCCTTACCCTCCTCCGGAAAGAACGAGACTCAAAAACTCTGACACCTACACACTACGGGTGATTCCGGTCACTGAAAATTCCTTACCACGTGTCAAGACGAGAAGAAGACAGATAAGACTCGTCTGTTGGGTCCCAAACTCACAACGAATAACATAATCTCAAGAGGTCTCTTTGTCGATCATTATTTATGTGTGTGTGTACACACGTACATCTATCTCCAAAAAATTTTATTTCTCAACCAAGTACACTAATTACCCCCACTCTTAAGGGTACTAGAAGGGAGACGATTCCCCTCTGGATACTTTCGACCACCATATTCAGTCAGACTCAAAACTTCCGGACTCTTGGTCCCCTCGGTTACCACATTTAGGGTCACACCCCGTCCTTTTCTACTCTGCAGGGTCAAATTCGTCACTCTGTCCTTTTTTTCTTTATTTAAGGAGGAAGAAGACGAAAAACAAGACAACTCCGGGAGTCACCTAACCTACAACGGGGTAGTGTGACCTCTCTCGGTAGATGAAATGGCTCAGGTGTTTCAGTTTTCCTTAGTAAGAGTGGTCCTTAGTAAGAGTATCTGTGTGGGTCTTTATTACAAATTAGACCCGTGACGTACCGGTCACTCCAATCGTGTATTTTAATTGGTAATGTGAACACAATACTGACTTAGTAAGGGACCTTATTAACTATCCTAACCCAAAAAGGTATGGACAATATACGAAAGGGTTGTTCGTTGCCTTCACTTGGACCGAACTTACGTTCCGTCGTTTATTTTACCAAATGATTGTATGAAGATATTCTTATTTCGTAAAAATGTAGGATGGCTTTACATAAGAGTAGGAAATAAAATGACTTAGGAGGTAGTTGGGACCATCAATATACCGAGTCAAAAAGAATAAGAGTAAAATGCCCACTAATTTGTCCAGATCTCTCCACTTCACTGAACGGGTTCAAACGAACCGATCATTTACCGTCTTGACCTAGATCTAATACCTAATTCTAATATCTAGCTCAGAAGACTAAAAATTATAACGAAAGAGGAGAACTTTTATTAGTATGTCAATACGACAACGACTCAACTGGTCAAACATATAAGGTGATTGAGACACAAGACGAAAGTTGAAGACTTTCTTTCGTCCCTTTCCTTCCTATGGTGAAAACTTGGACAACAAAGAAATCCGATTCTACAAGGTGTATGAAAGAACGTAACCATATTATTCACTGTTAATTTTAAAAATCTTAAAGATATTCACGAATCATATCTTGGTACTTTTTAAATAAAATACCCTCTTCCACCAGACGAACAAGAGACACAATACAGTAATGAGACGTCACGGTGAATTTCACCCAAACCCGGGGTCACCTTTTTTGACCCGTGGAGGATCTTTCCCCCTCTAAACATAACTTTACTTTGATCATTTAGTTCTGATGGAATAACCCAAATACCAAGTGGAGTTTTCACACCAAACATAACGATATGGTACAGGTGTCCCTCCATAGTAGTTGTTCCGGACTAGTGTAGGCCAGGGTAGTGAAGTACCGTTTATCTACCCCTTTGTTACCTTTGTCACTGTCTGAAATAAAAGAACCCGAGGTTTTAGTGACGTCCATCACTGACGTCGGTACTTTAATTTTCTGTGAACGAGGAACGTTCTTTTCGATACTGGTTGGATGTGTCGTATTATTTTCGTCTCTGTAATGAAACGGTTGTTTCACACATATCAGTCTCGATACCAAAAAGGTCATAAGCACCTACCTACACGTTAACCTGGTACTTCTTCCGACTCACGGCTTCCTAACTACGAAAACGTGACACCAAAACCTCTTCTGAGAACTCTCAGGGAACCTGACGTTCCTCTAGTTTGGTCAGGTAGGATTTTATTTAGTCAGGACTTATAAGTAACCTTCTTGATTTCGACTTCGACTTCGAGGTTATGAAACCGGTGTACTACGTTTGACTGAGCAACCTTTTCTGGGACTACGACCCTTTCTAACTCCCGGCCTCCTCTTCCCCTGCTGTCTCCTACTCTACCAACCTACCGTAGTGACTGAGTTACCTGTACTCAAACTCATTCGAGGTCCTCAACCACTACCTGTCCCTTCGGACCACACGACTTCAGGCATCCTATCGTTTCTCAGTCTGTGCTGACTCACTGACTTGTCTTGACTTGAAGAGTCGGGACCATAAAACAAACAACAACAAATTAGTGATTCAACGAAGGTCGAGAAATGGTGGGAAGTCTTGGACAGTCCGAGGAGACAGGTATCCTAAAAGGTCCGTTCTTATAACCTCACCCAACGGTAAAAGAGGAGGTCCCCTAGAAGGACTGGGTCCCTATCCTGGTGTAGAGAACGAAGTATCTGTCTAAGAAATGGTGACTCGGTGGACCCTTCGGGTTATAAAACAGTCCACCCAAATATATTAAACCAGGAGAGAACCCCGATCGAATGGAGGACAAGGTCCCTGTCACCCACGACCCACACAAACACATAGGACTTTCTGGGTTTACGATGACCCGTAAGAAAGACGTCAAGACGAAAGTAAACGTCGACACCAACCATAGTGTCAAGAAGGGTCTAGGGACTAGGTGGGGTGCTCCATTGGGGTCTTTGAGAACTAGAAACACTGACGGACAATCGGACCTGAACGTCACGGAAAACAAAGGTTCAACTGGTGTCGACGTGACTTGACATCGGAGTACAAAGGAACACAGACCAGTGTTCGAACACCAGTGAGTTCTGTCGAGGGGTTTCTCGTCGACAAGTCCAGTCTACAATCGTTCCAGTTATTTTTATTATTGTTCTTTTTACTTTGTAAATTTTCCCAGTAACTTGAAGAGTTTTACTTTGACAATACATTAGTGCCTTAGAACAAAATAACAAGAGTAACCCGACCTTTACTATTTACATACGTGTATTTTAATTTTGGTATTCTATTGGACCCCTTAAAGTTATCTCGGACAAGGATGAAGAAGGTAAAAATCTCACTTTCCGACGAGGGAGTTCGTGGGTCAAACCTTTTAAGTAAAAACTTTGAACACCAATAAAGACAACAGGAGGATTTCCATGTTTGTTCCAGTGGTTTCAGTCTATGAATGTCCTTTGTCGTCTATTGTGTGTATTCACTCCAGAATCAACCTCCCGAGACACTTGACGTCTTACGACGGTGAGAGTTTCGTCCGTCCCCGGTGAGACAAGGTCTTCTACAGGAGAGGTCCGGGACACAATAACTTAGAAGACTAAAGTTGAACTTAGCCTTTATACCCAACATTTAGAACCATTCATTAAGTCGAATTGTTGTTGTCGTCGTTGTGAACCCCTGTCCGGTTGTTTTTGTGTAGACCCCCGGTTCCAGTGACCATACGACGGAGACCTAAAGCGAAAAGAAGTCTGATATCGGGTTCTTTACGGGAATCATTTCAAAAGACAAAAAGGAAGAGTACATCGATGTGTTATTAACAACTAAATTTTACGTCGTTCTTTTTATTTAATTACTTCGAGATTATCAATTTTATCGATACTCAGTCTTTTTTTCTTTTCACGTCGACTATTGATTAGATATTAACAAGACATGTCATAAGACTGGAAAGGTCAAATACGAAAAGAGAAGGGACGGAGACACACATCGGATGAAAATGAAAAAAAAAAAGAGAAAGGACAAAGTAAGGACCAGACGGGTCTAAGGAGACAGACGTCCCAGTGAGGACTTTCGAAAGTTCCGAGTTTGGACCGACGACCGACTTGAACTGTAACGGACATACCGATCTCGAAAAGTAGGATCAGTCGAGAGAAGAGGGAGGTCTTACGTCAGAGACAAGGTCTTGAGTCGTGTGAAGAGAGACCATTAAACACGAGTGTAAAGAAGTCAAGAGGTCACAGACCCAGAGACACGAAAATTACTAAATTAAGATAAAGGATTAGTTTTGAGAGGACCGAGTACCAGGTTCGTATTGTCCACTACCTTGTGTGATGACAATACGTAGATTGTAGTCTATACACAAAAATATATAAATATTAAAAATGTATACTAAATCTCAATTGTATAATGTTTCAATATTGTAGTAGTCTCTTATAGTGTCACAGAGACGTACATCTATCATTTCACAATGATCAAGTATAGTTATAAAACAATTTATGACTTAACCATGTTTCTTTCTGATGTTACATACACTTCTATAATTTAATTGTGATTTTGTGTTTATACTCAGGATAAGTCAAATTATATACCTTACAAAGTCATGAAAACTTCCAGGAAAACACAGGTGATTCTTGGGTAGACGGAAAGGGACCGGAAAATCTCCTTTGTTTATACGAATTAAAATACAAACAATAAGAAAAGGAAATAAACTTTTTCATTTTTAAACAAATTACAACGTCCAAAACCTAAAATGTATATTCCTTAACATGACATACACCAAGAGAACTGATTGTCAAAACGACTTAAAACATCAAACTCTAAATAGGTACAACTACCCCGATACACATAAATTAATAAAAGATAAAGACACATTATAAAGTAACTAATAGTTAAGATGTTACATAGAAGGTTGATGACCATACTTATCGTCCTGGCAAAGACAAAAAGAGACAATGTTTTCGACAGCAATACTTGAGGACACGAGAGTAACATCGATCCTCACTGGACATTCTACACGTATATCTAGTAGGTGTGTGCACGTTGTTTCGGTTTAACAAAGGGTTTCGTTAACGGGTTTCAATGTGAGGACGTGGTCGTTACATATGTAAAGACAACGAAATTTAGAAACGATTTACAACAGTAAAAAACTAAAAAATTGAAAAACGGTTGGACTACCAACATTATCATAGAAAAGCACTAAGATTAGACGTATATTACGTTAAGTCTAACTAGTAGAATCTACGAACACAAAGAAAGATTCCTTTGTTATTTCCTCGTCCTTTCACTGACAAGGAAAGTGATCAAAAACGAAAAAAACCCATAAAAAGATCAAATAATCATGAAGAAATATCCAAAACTTATACTTAGGAATCAGTAAGGATGCACAATGTTTAAAAGAAAGTCAAAAATCAAACTTGAAAATAAGAAGAATAAATAAAAATACCATAGGAAGGTGGTTGTCTTCACGAGTCAAAATTAAATCAACTGATGTAATTAGAAAAACAAATATTGAATAATAACACATACACAGAGAAATTTCCTTAGGAGATGAGAGTTCTAGTATAAAAGGAAAGATATTATGTATAACTATAGACAACCCCAAAGGGAGATATAGATGTAAGAAGAAGAAGTCCTCGTAGAACCGACGAAAATTTTAATAACGACTAAATATTATAAAATAATCAAAGTCTACATGTCGTTTCACTAAGTCAATATATATATAGTATATATATATAAGAAAGAGTCTAAGAGAAGGAAATATCCAATAATGTACTATAACTTATATCAAGGGACACGATACGTCATCCTGGGACATATGTCGTCAAATATATACCATTAAACAATCAGGCTTTGAGTATTAAATAGAGAGGGAGTCGAAGAGGGGAAACCATTGGTATTCAAGAGAAAGATACAGATATTTAGACAAAAACACTAAAAAAAAAGAAAAAATATTTAAAATCTTGGTCAAATATTTCGAAACACTTTTCAGACTTAATTTTTTGATTAAAATAAATGAAAACTGACACGACCCAGAAACAACAACGTACCCGAAAAGAGATCAACACGTCTCATTCTCGATGAGAGATCGACACCACGGGTCCGAAGAGCAACGTCTCGTACCCGGGATACCACTTGTCTAGAGCCATCGACGCCGTGTGTCCGAGTCATCAACGCCAAGGGTCCGAGACCTCGTATCCGAGTCCTCAGTACCACGTGTCCGAATCGACGAGACGTCGGACATCCTAGAAAGGTCTAGTCCTAACTTGGGCACAGAGGATGAACCCGTCGGTCTAAGAAATGGTAGGTCGGTGGTCCCTTCGGGGTTTCGGACCTAAAAATAATCTTAATTAAATAGAGTCTAGCTAAACTCTTTTAAATGGAAAAACACCAAAATTCAGAAGTATAGATACTTGTATTATAAAAAAAATAACTAAATCTTGAAGAAATAAAGTCAATTACGTTAAAATAACACAATGTATATTCCACGAGGGTATGGAAAATAATGTAAATAAAGATCCATGGAACATAAAAAAACAACGATAATATTTACTACAAAATTCTTTGTAATCAATTTACCTTGAAAAAACCACATTTCATTTTGTTATATTAACATGTATAACTAAAGACAAGTCGATGAAACGATTTGATTACTAAGTAGGCTAAGAGAACCCAAAACATGTCCCTTTTACTTTAATAGATATTTATTACTGTCTAACAAAAAAGAAAAGGTCAGGAATGGACAAAAGGAATGGTTTTACACGGATGACCCTGGAGGTCGTGTAGTACCATTTCTTTTACTAGTACTTCTATACTCGTAGGAAGAAAAAAAGAGCTATAATTACCTTAACGAAAGTTAAAACGGTACTACCTACTACAAAAGACACTCGAAAAACATCTAAGAAATTTTTTAGTATAATTCCTTCAAAGGGAGTTAAACGAGACTACTTTAAAAGAAGTACTGTTTCTCTACGACTTGATACAGCTTCCAAGAAATAAGTAGATAACTCTACACACATACTCTACACCTCCGAACGACGGTCGCGGCGGAAGTTCATCCTGAACGAGAGACCCATTCCCGTACGTCCTTCGTCTTACGAAGACGGGCGGTCGAACAAAGGTCAGAGGACCGGGTCCGAGTGTCTGAAGGGTCTCGTCGGTCGAAGGTCTTTGACTCGTTCCACTCCCGAAGGAGACTACATCTTATTGAGACTGCCGAGGGACGACCAACCGCCTCCAAAACAACCCAGACATAACATCAAGTTGAAAGGGGAGACGGGTCAGGACGAAAGGAGAGAAGGAAGATGTCTGGAACTAAGGATTATTTACAAGTTATAGGGTTTGAGTCAGAGTCACAAACGAAACCCCCTTGGATGGAACACTGTTATACTAACAAAAAGGAAATGAGACAAGTACATTACTTAACATAATTAACCAAAAAGACTATAATTTAGTTGGATGTAAAGACACTATTCGAGCTTAAATAGTAATAGGTAATAGAAAAAATATGGAACTACCTTAAACAATTAATAACAATAAAATCTAAGGACAGTAGATATTCATACTTACCTTGACCGGACTGTAAAGGATATACATGTTGGGAAAAAACGAAAATAATAGTTCCGAAAAAGATCTAAGTAACTTACTCAATCCCTTAAAAAGGGGAGAAAAAGAAATAAAACCGTCTCGAAAACACTTTTCCATTAAAATTTTTATTGAGTGGTCATTTGAATAGATAGACCACAAAAGAATCTTTTTGAAAAGAAAAAAAAGAATTAGCCTAATATACCACAGGAAATACTTTGGAACACTATCAAGGGACTGTTCCTTGTTAGAGGGGTCACTAAGACCCCTCTTAGACTTGTGTTAATCTCTTTTATAAAGTCCTTTTAAAGGGATCGACTAGTTGATGTACGTACGTACGTATGATTCACCGAAGTCAGAACATGTTGAGAAACGTTGCGACACCTGACGTCGGGAGGTTCGAAGAGACAGATACTCTAAGAGGTCCGTTCTTATACCTTCACCCAACGGTTCGGGAGGAGGTCTCCTAAAAGGACTGGGTCTCTAACTTGGACGCAGAGGATATCGAGGATGTAACGTCCGTCTAAGAAATAACGATTCGGCGACCCCTTTGGGATTCCCTTCCAATTACCCGTCAAGACACACTAGTGGTACCTGTCATCAGTAGACCCCCGAGGTCAATCGGTAGGAGTAAGAAAAGGAGATGGCATATAGAATGACCGCAATGAAATGTCTTTTAGAGGGGCACTCGTGACGACTTCCGTGTGAAAAGAGGGTCAAACTTCCGTACCTCGTGTGTGTTACGCGATTGAGTCGTGATAGAATCCGTAGACCTTTAGACTCCAGATCAGATCAGAACCGAGACGATATACCTTTGTTGGAGTCCGTTCACCATTTTAAAAATGTACCCGAAGAAGTAGATAATGATCTTAAATGTAGGACAAACACACACACCCGTACACAAAAAATCATTTATCTACTTTATACGTACGAATCGTAGTAGATTTCACTGATAGAAATGAGAGGAGGTCTTATTATACACTTGGACTTCTATGAAATTAAAATCAATAGATGGTAGATTGAATGTAAAGTACCAATCTGACATAAAATCAAAAAACCAAATTTGAATCTATATAACAACAAAATATAAACAGGTGTATACTCGGTACAAGAACATGATGAGATAAAATGTAAAGTATAGAAGGTTGATCATATCGAAAACGAAAGACGACCATCATGTAGGAAATCTTAAAGGACATCTCTCCCAGATATAACCGTCTGAGTCAAAAAAAGACTTTCATATTAATTGGAAACCTGTTACCCTCCCCATCCCCTTGGTTGGGGAGTACCTAAGTTTTTATGTGTATGTCGAAAATGAGGAGGTTTTGAATTAATGATTATCGGTCCTCTCCGTCCGTGTGAGTCACATTGAAGTACCTTTATGTAGTATTAAAGACAGACTGAAATCGAAAAAGCAAAAACATTTTTACAAAGATATACCATGGTTTTAAAAAAAGTGTTAAACGAAATCAAAGTCACGGGTATAGCATCTTCCATATAGACCCTTTTCTTCAGTTTCAATGAGAACTTATTAGACTTCGGAAGACGTTCTAACAAATTACGGTTAAATAATACACTGACGAAGAAGATATAGAATAAGGAGTAACAGGTTGTAACCAAACCTTCGTGAGTAGAGATAGTTCAGTAGAAGACAATTAAGGAGACTACACTACAGAAAATCGAAAACTTAAAGAGATTCTAAACACAGAAGGTTGGGAAGAATGGAAAAAAAGGACAGTATAGATATTAAATAAAGTACTAAAGAAACTGACCTAGACAACATTTAGAACACCTCAGGACAGGTTATAAACCTGTTTTAAAAGAGGTCGTTCATAAATAACAAACCCAAAGTACTAAAGTATCGAAAAAGATATTGTCGTTACTGTAGAAATTACTATATTAGGAAGGTCTGAAAGTACTAGAAAAGACAATCTCAAAGGAAGGTATTGTAACTGTCAGGAAAGGTATCTTATGACACGTACGAGACGAATCGGCGAGTTAACACGGACTGAGAAATACTGGCGTACCTGACATCGAGCGGTCCGAGGAGGTAGGTACTCATAAGAAGTCCGTTCTTGTGACTTCACCCACCGGTACGGGAGGAGGTCCCCTAGAAGGGTTGGGTCCCTAGTTTGGGTCCAGAGAGTGTAACGTCCCGTTAAGAAATGGTATACTCGGTGGTTACTCGGAATTTTGAGAAATACTGAGGGACTAGATCTCCGTTCATCTGGTGAAGTTGCCTGAAGGGACCACCGAGTCTGCCATTTCGCAGACGGATGTTACACCCTCTAGAACCAAGTTAGGGACCCAGCCCTTTGAGAGGACCCCTTCCTTTACCATTGGGTGAGGTCATAAGAACGGACCTTTTAGGGTACCTACCTCCTCGGACCACCCGATGTCAAGTACCCCAGCGTTTCTCAGCCTGTGTTGATTCGCTGTGAGTGATCTGGTGAAGTTGTAAAAACCACGACTTGAGAACCCGAAGACCCACCAGTCTCCGTAACAGGTTAGAGTTTTCTTAAAAATTTTCGTCAGGGAATGATCGTGTCATGAAGGGTTCAAGTCCCTGTTTCGTATCTACCTTGGTCAGACCTTTTCACCAAGAGTAACAGGTCCGGAAGAACGATATGTTGGTTTTCTTACCGTCGACCACAAATGGAAAAGGGAAGTTCCGAACCCTGAATCGTCGAAATATCTATACCCGTCAGGACTGATACAAATGTGTTTTGTCATCTCACTCACATAGGGAAGGACAGAATTTATGACCATGAGTGAAAAGAAGGAATGATCATTTACAGGAAACACTGTAAAAAAGGTCTTATCTTATGAAAGTAGACGTAATTTTTGGACAAGTCCGTCTATAAGAAAACGGAGTTACTAAAAGAAAGAAAAAATTGAAAAATAAAATAAAACTTCATATCGGTTAATTACCCAATGGGACCATCGAGTTGACCATTTCTTAAACGGACGTTACATCCTCTGGGGTCAAGTTAAGGACTCAGTCCTTTTAGGGTACCTCTTCCCTATTAGATGGGTGAGGTCATAAGAACCTGAAGGGACCACCGAGTCTCTCATTTCTTAGACGGACGTTACACCCTCTGGATCTAAGTTAGGGACCCACACCTTCTAGAAGACCTCTTCCCGTGACGTTGGGTGGGGTCATAAGAACGGATCTCTTTACGGTACCTGTCTCCTCGGACCACCCGATGTCAGGTACCCCAACGTTTCTCAGTCTGTGTTGACTCATTGTTTCGTATCGTGTATCGACTAATTTTAGGAGTTACTAAAAGAATTATCACAGACCCTTTAGTAAGTGACGGAGAACCAACCGACTAAGACGAAAATGACAATAGAACTGTAAATCTTTTGGTTTGGAGAAAGATTTTAATAGTTCGGTAGGAAACGACCGTAATTTAAGAGGTCGAAATCTTGGAAGTATAAGGAAAATGAAATTCAACAGTATATTACTGACAAAAAATAGATTAGTATGATCTTAGATATCGGTACGGAAAGAATGTCGTTAGAACGTGGGTTTATTTTCGACGTAAAAGTTATGTTCTATTTTGCTATGAAGTGTTTTTCACGTTCCAAAGACGTGGACGACAGTATCGACGTCGTTGTCGAAGTGTTTAAAGGAAAAAAAGAAAAGAAAAAGTGTTAGTAAGAATGAGACCTGAATTAATAAAACTTTACCACCGGCAGACGTCGACGTCTGGAGTCAGACACCATGTATACTTCGTTAAGTGGAAAAAAAAAAACATTACAGTACCGAAAAGAGGTGAAGAACCCTCGTGAAGGTCGTAGCAATCACCGTGAAGTATACCTAGGGTACAACAATGAGTCCCAAATGTGATAACGTGATTTGTCCTACTTTTAAAACATTCTTGATACTCTCTAGTGAAAAATAACGTCTATACGTTTAATGGCCTCTCTGTTTGACGAGTACACCTCTTAATTCTAGTTTACCATAAAATTCGTCTATGAACATTGTCTTAAGTGACGTCATGGCTGTCCTTACCGATGTTTAATAATATAACATGTCGTATATTATATCAATTAAAATATGTCAATACTACATTATGACGTATAAGTACAATAGATTCAACACTTATCTCGGTACATATCAGAAATTGAAAAACACGTGTAATTCAAGTCGTCAAGTCAACGAATCAGCACAGGTTGAGAAACGTTGGGGTACCTGACGTCGTACAGTCCGGAGGAACAGATAGTGGTTGAGGACGTCAAATGGGTTTAAGTACAGGTAACTCAGTCACTACGGTAGGTTGGTAGAGTAGGAGACAACAGGGGAAGAGGAGGACGGGAGCTAGAAGGGGTCGTAGTCCCAGAAAAGTTTACTCAGTCGAGACACGTAGTCCACCGTTTTCATCACCTTAAAGTCGAAGTTGTAGTCAGGAAGGTTACTTGTGGGTCCTCACTAAAGGAAATCCTACCTGACCAACCTAGAGAAACGGTAGGTTCCCTGATAGTTCTCAGAAGAGGTTGTGGTGTCAAGTTTTCGTAGTTAAGAAACCGTAAGTCGAAAGAAATATCAGGTTGGGAGTATAGGTATGTACTGATGACCTTTTTGGTAACGGAACTGATCTTCCTGGAAACAACAGTTTCATTACAGAGACGAAAAATTATACGATAGATCCAACCAGTATTGAAAAGAACGTTCCTGATTCACAGAATTAAAGTACCGACGTCAGTGGTAGACGTCACTAAAACCTCAAGTTCTTTTATTTCAGTCGGTGACAAAGGTGACAAAGGGGTAGATAAACGGAACTTCACTACCCTAGTCTACGGTACTAGAAGTAAAAGACTTACAACTCGAAATTCGGTTGAAAAAGTGAGAGGAGAAAGTGAAAGTAGTTCTCCGAGAAATCAAGAAGAAACGAAAGACGGTATTCCCACCAGAGTGGACGTATATACTCCAATAACTATAAAGAGGGTCGTTAAAACTAAGGTCGAACACGAAGTAGGTCAGGTCGTAAAGAGTATTACATGAGACGTATATTCAATTTATTCGTCCCACTGTTATATGTCGGAACTGCATGAGGAAAAGGATAAACCTTGGTCAGACAAGGTACAGGTCAAGATTGACAACAAAGGACTGGACGTATATCCAAAGAGTTCTCCCTCTAGTCCACCAGACCATAAACTTAGAGAAAGTTTTAAAAAGTATTAAATAACACTAGATGTGTCAGTTTCCGAAACCGTATCAGTTATTTCGTCTTTATCTACAAAAAGACCTTGAGATAGTGAAAAAGATACTAGGGTCTACAACCGTTAAATTAGATACAAAGGAGACGGAAAAGATTTAGGTCGAACTTGTAGACCTTCAAGTACCAAGTGTATAACGACTTCGGACCGAACCTCTTAAAACTCGTAATGAAACGATCGCACACTCTACTCACGTTAACACGTCATCAAACTCGTAAGAAACCGCAATGGAAAGAAACCCTAACCTTACTTTTGATTGGAAAAAGTCAGGACACCGGTGACGACTCAAAAGGTTTAAACGACTGTATAACTCACGTCGTGAACGTGTCGTAGCAGAAAATACTAAACTTTCTCGAGTTGACCTTAAGGTAGTGGAGGTGATCGAATCAAGCATCACTATGAAAGATTCCGGGTGAACTGAAGCGTAAGGTCCTACAGACCGAGATCCACTCACTAGTGTAGTAACACTAATAAACCCAGCACTTCTAGAAAAAACATGTCAAGAAACCACATAAGAACGGTTGAGAAGAATTATAGAAGACGAAGACAATCCAGGTATAGTAAAGACAGGAAATAACTCGGGTAGAAACGTATTTTACAAGAGAACCATAGAGATTAAAAGAAACTCTCTAGAGATCAGAAAGTGTAAGATAATAAACGGAGATAAAGGAACGTGACTAGTGACTCCTTCCGAAAAATAGAGAGGAGCTATAAGAAACCTTGAGACATAAGTTTACCCATATAAAAAGGAAAAGAGGAAACGAAAAGTGAAGAGAAGAAAAGTGTCGATAAACATTCCGGAGGACTCTATCCGTAAAATGAAAAAACGTAAAGAAAAACAACCCCTACGAGAACGAGGGACAGGGGACTTGTTACAGTACTTGGAAGTAGGTATCAAGAAACACGTGAGACAGATAGTCTAGATCAGGGAATTTAGATAAAGAGTGAATGTGACATATTAGTATTCCCTAAACTAAATCCAGTATGGACTTACCGGATCACCAAAAGGGATGAAAGAAGTTAAATTCAGACTTAAACCGTTATTCCTCAAGTACTAGACTCGGTGTCAGTCGAGGACCAGAGCAAAAACAACTGACATATCTCGAAGAGGCAGAAACCGACGTTTATTATATTAGTTAGACCAAAACCACAACTGGTAGACCACTACAGGTACACATCTCAGAAGAGAACACAACAACCTTCTCCCACAAACGATACTGGTCACGAAAGAGAACCGTTTGAGATAATCGGAAAAGGGACGAAGTAAGACATGAGGTTCCGGTTTGAACGGGTAATGAGGTACACAAAGAACTGAAGGATGAAAACGTAAGGTCAGGGGATATTACTTTTCCTGTATAAAAAACCCACAATTAAGATTTTCCTGAACATTCAGAAGTATCTTGACAAGTCAAAGTCGAAGAAGTCGTAATGACCAACTCCGTATCTGAACCTAATGACACTATAACTTACCAAACGGAACCTCTACTTGTCTCTAGTAAGACAGTGAAAACTCTCACTTAAGTTCATGACGTAAAGCCTGAGAAAACAACTGATACTACAGATGAAGTAAAGAAGATTCCCTAAGGACGGGTGTCATCATCTATATTACCAGTAGACTCAATTTAAGTGGGTAAGGTCAGGTAAAATCAAGTGACTAAGGATCTTACAGTTGCAAGTGAAAACGGTAGAGGACAAAATGGTGAAAGTCAAACGGAACTTGTACCTGGATTGTAAGGTCCAAGGATACGTTATAACCAGAAATGTCGTAACCTGGAACGAAGGTAGTGATTAGGGTAAGTGTTGACCCATAACAAAAACGAAACCGAGTTAGGGAAGTAAGAAAGACCTCAATAAAGAGGTGACTAGAGGTCATCGTATAACCCGTGGATGACTGGGCCCCTCAAGGGGAAAGTCATAGGATAGAAAAAACGGAAAAGTATGACAAGTACCCCAAGAGTTCCGTTCTTATGACTTCACCAAACGGTAAAAGAAGAGGTCACCTGGCGTAAAACAGTCTTGAGAGGTGGTATGGGCAGGCAGAACCCACCGGAATGTACCGTACCGAATCAAAGTAACTCAATCTGTTCCGATACCAGGTACACTAGTCTAACCGATCAACAGACACTAACACCAAAGTCAGACAGACGGGAGACTACGGGAGAGAGTCACGGATGACAGAATGACCCCAAAGAGAATGGAACCTGCACCCCATAGAGAAGTGTCGACGAGGTCGTTTCACGTCGATGACAAGGAATGGAACCTGTACCCCATAAAGGAGTACCGAAAGCGAAGACTGGAACCTGCACCCCATAGAGGAGAACCGACGAGCGACGAGGTCACGGTGCGTCGGTGACGAGTAGTGAGGTTTAAAGTTATTTGAAATTGAAAACCCTATATAAATACATATAAAACACCAACAACAAATCAACGATTCAACATAGATTAAGAAAACGTTGGGGTACCTAACATCGAGTGGTCCAAGGAGACTGGTACCTTAAAGGGACAGTTCTTATGACGTCACCCGACGACAAAGGAAGAGATCACTTAGAAGGACTGGGTCCCTAACTTGGGTACAGAGGACGTAACCACCCGTTTAAGAGATGGTGACTTGGTGGTACCTTCGGGTATAGAACACCATCATCTACTATTTTATCTGATTATAAATGTATATAAAATACGTAAGTACTGTATGAATTGTAAAAGATTAAAACCCCCCATAAAAATCCGATGGGTCAAACTCAAAAAAGTTTGACAACGTTTACAGGGGTTTCAAAAGGTCATATAAATGACTTTTTCTAAGTGGATATCCACCTGGACACAACAAGTTCTCAGTTGATATAGATATAAAGTGGGGGTCAAAAAGGTTTCCTCAAAGTGATCCATATGTAAGAATCAAACAGGATCTTAAAACTCATATAATAAAACGACAGAAGACCGAAGGTGACAACAGTACCTATAACTTCCTAGACGGTAGTTAAACTATAACCCAAGAAACATAACAGAGAGAACTGAACAACGACAACAACAAGTCAACGAGTCATTACAGACGAAAAATGATACGACAGATACAACCAGTATTGAAAGGAAGGTTCCTCATTCGCAGAAAATTAAAGTACCGACGCTAGTGGTAGACGTCACTAAAACCTCGGGTTCTTTTATCAGACAGTGACTAAGGGGTAGATAAACGTCACTTCACTACCCTTGAATGATAGGACTTTAAAGGAAAATTAAATATGTTTACACCTAAATTTGTACAAAAAGAAGACCCGTCAATGACTATTAAAACTTGAACTAAATGTTAGAAGTTAAGACCTTCTCAGAATCAGTAAGGGAAACATATAAAATAGGGGAAGTAAGTAAGAAAGAAAGGACGATCTGTAGATGATCTCATACAATCTTAAAAATGAAATAGGGAGTACTAAAAATTGAAATAAAAAAACCTCAAAAACAGACAAATACGACGTAAGACTTACAGAAACATAACATCAAATGTCTAACAGAGTCGAGACGGTCTAAATAGTAACTAAAGTACGTCCGTACAAAAAATTTAATTAATAAAATTAACCTCCGATTAACGAAATGTTATAACACCACCAAAAACGGTATGTAACTGTACTTAGTCGGTACCCACATGTACACAGGGGGTAGGGCTTGGGGGGGAGGGGGGAGAAAGGGGTAGGGTACGGAGACCCAACAGGGTCACGTGGTCGAAACTCACGGGACAAAGGGCGTAACTTGAACCTGACCAGTAGATAAAGTGTATACCATTATATGTACAAAGTTACGATTAGAGAGTTTAGTAGGGTGGAAGTGGAAGAGGGTGTCTCAGGTTTTCAGACAAAAAACATTGACACAGAGAAAACGACAGAACGTATATCTCGACAGTAATGGTAGAAAGACCGAATGAAGTGAGACATATTGTCCGAGGTCAAAGTAGGTGGAGTAATCTTAACTAAGTTTACGTAAGAAAAATTATCGACTCATTATAAGGTAACACATATACATGGTGTCGAAAGAATGGGTAAGCAGACGACTACCTGTAGATCCAACGAAGGTACAGGACCGATAACATTTGTCACGACGTTACTTGTGACGGCATGTACACAGAGAAAGTTAAGACCAAAGGAGACACACATATGGGTCGTCACGCTAACGACCCAGTATACCGACAAGACAAAAGTCAAAAAATTCCTTAGAGGTGTGACAAGAGGTATCACCGATATAATCAAACGGAAGGGTGGTTGTCACATTCTCCCAAGGGAAATGAAGTGTGGGAGAGGTCTTAAATAACAAACATCTGAAAAACTATTGTCGGTAAGACTGACCGAACTCTACTATGGAGTAACACCAAAACTAAACGTAAAGAGACTATTACTTACTACAACTCGTAGAAAAGTACACAAACAATCAGTAGACATACAGAAACCTCTTTACTGGTAAAGAAACCGGGAACAAACTAACCCAGTAAATAAAAAGACCATAACTCGACGTACTCAATAAATATATAAAAACTCTAATTAAGAAACAGTCAACGAAACAAACGATAATAAAAGAGGGTGAGACTTCCGTCAGAAAGGTGGAACGAATATCAAAGGAAGTAACACGTTTTTACATATTCAAATTAATCCAGGGAAAACAAATAAAACGAAAATAAAGGTAATGAGACCCTCCACCCAGTGTCTCCTAGGACGACACCAAACAGTCCCTCACAAAACGGATACAAAAGGAGATCCTCAAAATATCAAAGACCGGAATGGAAATCTAGAAGTTAGGTAAAACTCAAATAAAAACACATACCACAATCGTAAGATCAAAGTAAAAAAATATCCACCAACTGGTCAAAAGGGTCGTGGTGAACAATTTCCTTAACAGAAAAGAGGTAACATATAAGAACGGAGGAAACAGTTTCTATTCCACAGGTATCCATGTACCTAAATAGAGAAAGATAAAACAAGATAACTAGATATAAAGACAGAAACACGGTCATGGTATGACAGAACTACTGATATCGAAACAGTATATCAGACTACAGTCCGTCCAAATAAGGAGGTCAAGGTAAGAAGAAAGAGTTCTAACGAAACCGATAAGATCAAAAAAACATAAAGGTATGTTTAACACTTTAATAAACGAGATCAGGACACTTTTTATGGTAACCATCGAACTATCCCTAAAGTGACTTAGACATCTAACGAAACCCATCATATAAGTAAAAGTGAGATAACTAAGAAGGTTAGACACTTGTACCATATGAAGAGGTAGATAAACACAGGAGAAACTAAAGAAAGTAGTCACAAAATATGAAAAGATATATATCCAGGAAACAAAGAAATCCATCTAAATAAGGATAAAATAAGAAAAACAGTGTTATGACTTGTCCTAACAAAGGAATTAAAGAGAGACAAAAGAGTAACAATCACACATCCTTACGTTCCCTAAAGACACATAATTAAAATATAGGACGTTGAAATGATATAAGTAACTAACCGAGATCATTAAAAGACCACCATAGAAATCCCAAAAGATGTATCTCCTAGTACAGTAGACGTTTGTAAATCTCAAAACGAAGAAGAAAAGGTTAGACCTAAGGAAAATAAAGAAAAAGAAGAGACTAACGACACTGATTTTGAAGGTTTTGATACACTTATCATCACCACTCTCACCCGTGGGAAAAGAACAAGGACTGAAATCCCCTTTACGAAAGTTAAAAAGTGGTAACTCATACAAACGACACCCAAATAATACAACTCTATACAAGGAAGATACGGACGAAAGACCTCCTAAAAAATAGTATTTACCCACGACTTAAAACAGTTTCCGAAAGAGACGTAGACAACTCTATTAGTATACCAAAAATAGAAAGTCAAACAATTACACCACATAGTGTAACTAACTAAACGTTTATAACTTATTAGGAACGTAGGGACCGTATTTCGGGTGAACCAATACTACACAGTAGAAAAATTATACAACGACCTAAGACAAAAGATCTTAAGACAACTCCTAAAAACGTAGATACAAGTAGTCACTATAACCGGACATCAAAAGAAAAAAACCAGTACGTCCATAAACTTTTAAAGTTTACAATACAAAAGGATTTCAAAAAAAAAGGTTTAAAGAAGTACATAAAAGTTACTAAAGAAGTGTATCAACTTCATAAGAAAGATTATAGAAATTTGCATAATTTATATGAATAAAATACTAGACTCAAAGTAGTAAAGTCACCTATTTAGAAATATATAGACTAAAGAAAACCAAGAATAAACATACATACACAAAATATCATAATAAGGTACATGAAAGACTCGAATATAAAGAGTATTTCCATAAACTACCCTAAAAATATCAGACTATTTTTAAACACATATACTATATAAAAATAAAAACTACCTACAAACTACTATGATGAAGGGAGTATAGAGTCAACTATTTCTTAGACGGATGTTACGTCCTCTGGGGTCAAACTAAGGACCCAGTCCTTCTAGGTGACCTCTTCCCTTTCCAATGGGTGAGGTCATAAGAACCCGAAGGGAACACCGAGTCGACCATTTCTTAGGAGGACGTAACACCCTCTGGACCAAAGTTAGGGACCCAACCCTTCTAGGAGACCTCTTCCCTTTCCGATGGGTGAGATCATAAGACCGGACTTCTTACGGTACCTGACAGATCAGGTACCCCAGTGTTTCTCAATCTGTGCTGACTCGCTGAAAGTGAAGTGACTACATCCTTTAATTTATTAATCCAACCACAAAAAGACCTAGTGTTTCCATCACAATCCTGAGTCCTATCTTGGTGTATACCACCGACCACTACCAATACTTTATAGTCGCCTCTGGTTAAAGTCTAGTCTCCTCCGGTCCAACTCTTTACAATTCAAAGAGAAAATAGGGAACGACTTTCCTAGTAAATAAAGATAAAATGAGAACGTATCCCGAAATCTCAGGTGAAATACGTGTCTAGGGGATAATCTGTCGAGATCCATCGAGGTCCGAATAAAAGAAAGGGTGAAGTTTACTCCGAGTTCCAGTGACCCAATTAAACTACTGGAGTCCTACTTTTATAAGGAGCTTCGAGACAAGTGGAAAGATTTAAGGTCACAAGTGAAAGAAAAAAAGGACGAGAGTTCTCAGGAGTAAACGAATGGAATAGTCACTACCTAAAATTTCTAAAAATTTTATGTAATAAGTTATAAAAACCAATAACAGGCAATCTCCGACGAGTGTTATAGACAAGGTGGTATGACAACTTTTAGTTCAGGCCAATCAGGGTATAAACAAATTTCTATTCCTTTAAGTTCAAATCTTTTCAGTGTACAGACGGATCCAGTGCCCTGAACGTCCACAGGTCCACCTCCTATCATCTACGGTACGGTTAACGAGAACACTAAAGGACCGGAAGACTTCTAAAGTTACCAGTCAATCTTCCTTACGAGTATTATCTGTAAGTTAATCTCTCTATTAAAAGATTTCCTAAAACGTCTTAAAAAGGATAAACCTTTCTATGAGTGTTTAACTATCAATTAGAAGATAATTCCTGTGTCTCACCCGTAATCATAGAAAACTAAAGCTCTGGCTGTGTTGTCCTTAAGTGTCCGTTGATTCCTACACATACAGACAATCAGCGAATCAGTACAGACTGAGACACTGGAGTACTTGATGTCGTATGGTCCGAGGAGACAGGTACCTTAAGAGGTCCGTTCTTACGACCTCACCCAACGGTAAGGAAAGATGTCACTCAGAAGGACTGAGTTCCCAGTTTGACCCCAGAGGAGTTAACGTCCGTCTAAAATATGATGGTCCCTTCGGGGTGTTGATGCATAGTCAAGTCAAGTCAACGAGTCAGCACAGACTGATAAACGCTGGGGTACCTGACATCGTGTGGTCCGAAGGGACAGGTAGTGATTGAAGACCTCGAACGAGTTTGAGTCCAGGTAACTTAGCCACTATGGTAGGTTATTAGAGTAGGAGACAGCAGGGGAAGAGGAGGACGAAAATTAGAGAGGATCGTAGTCCTAGAAAAGGTCACTCAGCCAAGAAGTACAGATATTACGTGCTTAAAAAGGGTACAGTCAAAACCTTTGAAAACTTTCATCAAAAATTAAAGATCATTAAATCTATTTTTAGAAATTTTATCACGTGTAACTAGTAATACATTAAAACTATCAGAGTGAACCTTTTGTTCTTAGTTTAATATGTCCATATAAAAGATTTGTCGTTTGTTGAACCGTCAAAAACTTTTATTTCGAAACACCTCGTGAAGTATGACTTCTTACATAATCTACTGAGGAAATCATTCAAAGATCTAACTTCCGTTGAAAAGAAAGGAATCTATTAAGTTATTTATGATTAGTCTGATATAGTCCATTCTTTTTTCTCTGTCGGTAAGGTACAGGGACTACAGACCCACGGTCAACCATACCATCGATGAATCCCATGTTTGAATATTATACTTTCGCCAAAATTCTATTAAACTCTACCTTTGTCCACTTCAAATTTATTAAAGTCGACTCTTCTCTACTCGTTTACCGTCGATAAGGTTCGTAGGGACCGTCTCAAGGACACCACAAACCTGTCCGTACTGAGGATTACAGTAAAATAATGTGAGTACAATTTCTGATCTTAAAATCTAGTTGTCACACGTTTAAACCGAATAGTGGACACAAGTTTTTTCTCGACTGTCTTAAGATTGTCCTCTTGAAGTCACAAAAAGTTCTCATGGTTCTCCTTGTATTGAGATCCAGAGTATCTTGTTTTTGACTGATCTTTACACTTTAATAAGTGTAATCTGTGATTCCTTAAGGTTCTTGTGAGAACTTAGTCCTGAGAAGTGCACACACACATAGAAATACACAAATATATAAATTTTCATTCAAACGAAAGATAAACCACTAAAATCGGGTAGGTCCTGAAGCACTAAAACATCATTAACATGAGTTTCGTTTACTTAGTGTCGCTTTATGAGTTACGACTAGGGTGGGTCGATCAAGACATTAGTGACCGGGACGTCTCCTATCCTTTGTGTAACATGTCGGGCTGAACAGGAACAGTCTTCGTGTTGTTACGAACCCTGATTTTGGGTTTCAATATGTACTGAGATTTTTCTCGATAAACAGTTCACCAAGTAACCGTGTTTAACTTTACTTTACTCCAGGGCCCGAAAACTCCAGTGAAAAGTTGTCCTTCTTAAGTAATAGATTGATATGTGTCTCCTTTTACGGAGTGTTAACATAAACGAACATTTCCTACTCACGGGTGTGTATTTCGGTTTCACCGTCTCCAGTGAATTTTCTTTATTTACTGTATTTTCGTTTCTGAGGTCACAGGGAACCGACTATCGGAGACCGAAGAAGGAGGGTCAGTCCCGACGAAACCCCGAATGACGAGTTACCTGACTTCCTTTATGAACCTCTCCAGAAACAACAAATACGTTTTTAGTGAACGTGTCCAGGACGATTAAACAGATGACCTTTGTGTCACATCAGAATACTTAGAGAGGAACCCAACCCCCCCTCAAATAAGGGGTAGGAAGGGGTGTAAGGTGTAAAAAGACTTCACATGTAAAAGAAAATTCTATAAGATACCGAAAGAGAAGTGAAACACCTCTTTCACGTTGGAACTTACAAAATGTCGAGTAACCCACTATTGACTATCCCATAACAAAAGTCGAATCTTTCACCTCTCTTTCCTTCACATATGGCTTGTGTAATTTAGACTTCTGTCTTAAAAAGTTGTATAAATATTTATTGAACCTTGTCTCTTAACTAATGATACCAAAGACAACCCGTCTGACCCCTGCTATTGTTTTTAGTTTCTGAAAAAAGGGGGGTCAAGTAGAATCCTAATTGAAATTACTTCATTCATCACAACGTGTAAGATACCCAAACCTGTTTCCAAATTATTGTATATAGGTAGAAATATTACAGAAAGTTTCATATAAACGACGAATATTTTTGACATCAGAAAAAAGTAGAGGGGGTTTAGAGGACCGTTGGTTACTAGAATAGTAATAAAGGTATCAAAACGAAAAAAAAAAGTCTTACCGTATATGAACATTAGATAAAAAGAAAGAGGCAAGTTTCGGAAATATTCCAGAGAGTACCAGGTGGGTACGTACCTGGTCTGTCCGACATCCACCGTTCGAAGGGGTGATTTATGACATCGAAAAAAAGGTTATAAGTCGGGGTAAGGTAACCAGGACGGGTCGTCGGTGTACCTTCACGTCCCTTACACAACCCACAAACAAATATCCTTCCGACGTTCAAAACATGGGGAACAGTGGTACTCGGGTCTAAATACAGTCCACTTTCTGTAAAATTCACTTTTTCTTTTTACTGTACCGATTTCTTCTACCTAAATTTATCCCTACCCCGTTCCTTCACCTACATCTCTAGTTAAGGGAATTAGAGAAGGGTATAAAGTTGGGAGAGATTTGAGACTGTTATCCTTCCTTCCCGACCTCTCCAGGTGTTCAGTTCAGGTCGTAGGTAAAAAGTAAGGACGGACAAAAGGGGACAGACAAGTGTAGAGAATCATAAAAAAAGGTTCAATAAAAGATTATTACACCGGAGAATAAGTAAGAGAAAGAGTTTAAAAAATACCGTGGTGGTAACTATCTTTAACCTGTAGAATTGGTATAATACAGAAGGTTAGGTAGTTGTACCTAAAAAAGGAAACAAAGACAGAAATTTTTTAAGAAAGTCGTCATAGAAAAGGACCAAGAGTTGACAACAACATCCACTGACAAC
The DNA here is from genome assembly GCA_006410555.1 of Capra ibex. Taxonomy (NCBI): domain Eukaryota; kingdom Metazoa; phylum Chordata; class Mammalia; order Artiodactyla; family Bovidae; genus Capra; species Capra ibex. The sequence continues at coordinate 69,331,598 of SJYO01006231.1, read as the reverse complement.
GTACAAGGACAATCAAAAAGAACTCACCAGCCACTGAAACCTGTACTACCACCACGGGAAGTAACTCTGTATCCTATACACTTCTCTTAATCATACATCTGGTACCCCCTTCGGTACTAGGGTCACGACCGAGACAACTCAAAATTTATGACCATACCGTAGATGATTTAAATGGATCTACGTCTCTAAACCTCAATCTGTAATTACTACCTATCTTAGTCTTCTTACTCACTTCCACGAATCCCTTACATATATCTCTCCCTCTTCTTTTAGTCAAGAAAGTAAGGGTAAAAGAGGTTATTGTTCGGTACATTCACTCTGTCATAAAGGTTGAATGATTGGGGTGAAGATGAAACTCACGTACGATGTTGTCGGTTGTCCTTTCGTTCTTTGTAATTTTCCTCTTAAACCTGTTTGTCTTGATTCACAGTTCCCTCGTTCTCGTACCTATGGACGAATGACGAAGGAAAGTCGAGAGACTTATCACATAATTTATCATTGTCACTAAGAAATAGGTCATTCTAGAGGGAGGTCCCCGAACATTCAGTACACTAAGAAAAGAGTAAAGGGGACTATCTTTATTGACACCAGAATTTTCGGATGTCTCCTTCGCTGTCGAGGTAAAGAGGAAAAAGAACAGGTCATCTTGGTCAGAGGAAGTTTACGGTACATTCTGTAAATTTTCACCGTGTCTAAGAGAAATCAGATGTTACTAAACTTACACTAAACCGTAACTTCCCCTGACCTGACCTACCTGTATTTCAAGACAGTAAATTAGACACTTCACTCTACCGTCATTTCTCTCACTCAGGGAAGTCACAGGGCGTCGCTGAATCAAGGACTCTAAACAACCAGGTTAAATGTTGGGAAAGGGTAATAAAAGAATACTAAATAAACACTTCCCCTACTTTCTGTACACTAATTCCTTATAATTTAAAATACATATCGACAATAATCTTACATTGAAGGTACTCCCGTCCCTGGCACGGACAAAACAAGTGTTGAAGTGGACGTCACGACTCTTTTCACTCACGCATCGTACGTCCCCAGTGAGTGATTCTCTCAATAACTTCATTAAAAATACCAGTCTGGTACATGATCTATACACAAGTAAAAACCACACCTTTTTTACAATTGACACTGGTACACTGAAACGTAATTTGTGTCAATGATTGTCTAAAATTATTAAATGAAATATCAACGAAACTACGGAAAAGGATTATAGAATCAAATGTAAACTAAAACCCAAACGACAACCTATGACGATAGTCTACACTTTTACATCGTTACAGAAAAACCGTTCAAACTAAATCTGGAATGTAAGTAACAATGAACAGATCAGATGTTTCTCTGGGACTATTAACTGTTAACATAAGTTCAGGACTTTCTTGAGTCACTCGACCGTTAATCCCCACGGAAGATCGACAGTGAAACTAAAACAACCCTAACATGAAGTTACGAAACGGATCCTCGTGATGCTCTCTCTGTCAAAAGGAAACGTCCGAGGGACATCTTTTTGCAGTGGTCGAACCCCTTTTTTTTTTCCGTGGATGACTGAATGAATACAGACCTTAATTACGTTAGTCATTGTAGACTTCTTCCATCTATTTCATACAAAAGTAAAGTTACTCTAGTTTTCAAAATTTTGAAAACTCGACGATTAGGATGAGGGAAGAAAGACAATGAAAAAGGAGAAAAGAAGTTACGTTACATACGTAGTTTCGAGATAGAAACTGTACTGGTCTTGTTAACCTCCGTTCCACTCTTACGTGACGTATTACTCGCTTGTGGTACTGAAGCGACTTGTCGTGTCTAGATTCTACCCCAAGTGTCATCACTGACGGGGTAGGACCAATGGTCGTGAGGTCCTTCACCTTACTTTCCGTAGTCGAACTTAATAGGACTCCGAGGAGTCGTCGACACCTTGAACAACATCAGAAATTACTCTAAATTTTTGGAGATTTCTTTCAGTCCAAGGTCTTTTATCCCTCCTGCCCTGACAAAAGAGGCACCATTTCTGGTCAAAGGTAAGTAGGACAGCACCAAAAACCTTTACTGAAACGTAACTGTTGACTCTGATAGTCTCACTCCCCCAAACCTCCTCACCCTTTTACGGACTCTTAATCCACGGGACCGAACGATTAATCCAATTTAAATCTGTCACACTGTACAAACATTTACTTTATGACACTGGCATCTTCTCCGTAGATACTTGGGGTATCGTTTTCGTCTTTCTTTCGTTTTAGTTTTGTTCCATATGACCCCTTGACTGTCAACAAATTTAGTCGTAGTCCCATAAAACCGGAAGATATAATACCTTTAACCTTCAATTTGACTCCTATAGTTGTCTCACCTTCTTTTATGATTGAACTTTTTATAGAAAGAATGGGACAGGTAGTACCTTTCACTAGAAAATCATTTAATCGAAGAATCTGACGCACCTGTTAGAGAGTGGTATAAAATTTTTCCAGTCAAAATTCGATCCTATAGGTTTCTCCTTCGAACGAGACACCTGAAAGAAAAGAAAGAAAAAAAAAAAAAAAACCTGAAATAAAAGACAGGAAGATTAGAAGTCAAGACTCCAAGTCCTTTAGAATGTAAGAATGACTGAATCGTACGGTGACTCTTATGAAACTTTTTCCCCCTCTCTACTTTAATCCCATCTAAGACAATTATATTCTAGATCAAGGTCTCTGTCTTCCGACGTACGGAGAGGGAATATACCGATTTTAAGACACACCGCCAACCCTCTGTTTTAGAAACGGACTTGGTAGATGGATTACTTTTCAGTCTCAAACACATCTGACACCATCCTCAGAACCCATTACTTCCGAGACCAACATTCCGTCACCTTGTCCTGTCAATCTTCGAGTCCGCGACCTTGGTAAGACGAACCTAACCCCAGGGGTGACCCCTAGGAACCCAGGACTCGTTCAATGAATCACAAGGTCAAACCTAAAAGAGTCTATGTCTGAGACTCTACTCAAATCATACACACACACACGTACGGTTCAGTGAAGTCAACACAGGTTGAGAAACACTGGGGTACCCGACATCGGGTGGTCCGAGGAGACAGGTACCTTAAGAGGTCAGTTCTTATGACCTCACTCAACGGTAAGGGAAGAGGTCCCCTAGGAGGGTTGGGTCCCTAGCTTGGGAGCAGAGAACACCGAGCTCGTAACGTCCGCCTAAGAAATGACGACTCGGTGGTCACTTCGGACTCAAATCACATGTTCAAAAAGTAAGACCACACAATAACCGGATTGTATACTTTCTTCTTCCGTTATCCTCGTCCTGTCCCGTCTCCCTGTTCCACCCGTCGGTGCTTTGCTTCGAGACCTCGGAATTCGTCCCGTCTTTATGTGAGTGTCCCCAGTCAGTGACCTCCACCCAGTGGGACTCCCCATAACCGAACTCATCAACCACTCCGTAGGAACTCCCCGACCCTCACCTGTCGAGAGACGGTCGTCGACCCCGTTGTCCGGAAGTCCTCCCCACTGGACCCACCGTAGTAACAGGTCCTATGAATCCAAGAGACCTGGAGAGAAAGGATTCTTATAAATTCTTAATTTACTCCATTATGGACATTTCACGAATTTTGACATAAGTAGTACCTCACTTATGAACTAATAACGACACATGGTCCGTCTCTAATTTATTACTCGGGTCCCAGACGGTCCACCATTGTGCTCTTTCGGGAGGGACCGGTATCCACCGACCTAAACGGAATGAAGGATGACCTGTTGTCACGCAGGGACCAGGGCAAAGAAAGGGAGAGGAAAAGACGATGTCTTGAGAGAGGTCTCCGTCCTCTATCTACCCAAGGTCCAATCTGTAAATGTCGTCCGGAGGACAAACGTAAAGGACTCTATCCTCTATCCACCCGAGGTCGGAGGACAAACGGGAGACTTTACCTTCATTGTTGTCTTTGTCTTATTTACCCATCACGAAGAGAGAAAATTTGTTAAACTCTATTAACAGTACCGTTTCTATTTCTCCCCGTTTTGGGACAAACTCATTTCCTAATTCCCTAGAGGTGAGAGGGAGGGGTACAAAACCCTGTTCCTTCTGTGACTCACATACGCCTTTCCCAGGAACCCCCAGTTTTTCAGTCCCCTATTACGGTCCGGTATTACTCAGAACGAGGAGGGTCTTCGGAAGCTAAGTTCTAGATAAAACCGACTCCCCACGTAAGCATGGATCCCCTCCCAGGGTCCCATCCAGTCCATACCGTTTTCTTTTGTCTATTAACCGATTTCCATTCGTTTCTGACCTTTCTCAAATGGACATATTTACTGAACTGACGGAGAAATAACATGAGGAGGAGTGATCGCCCCTGTGGGTGTGGAAAAGAGAGGTCCATAGGTAGAGACGCAACGAAGACAGAATTGATTTGTTTGGTAAAGAGACACACTAGAGGGTGAATAACAACTCGATCAAGATTACCGTTTGGAACATGGACGTAAATGTCAAAAACGGAGGTATTGTTTATGTAAAAAGTGACCCCTGTTTCTAGGTCCCTTTTTATGGAAGACCGGAAAACAGGAACGACTAGACCACTGATCCTAAGGACCAAGAGTAGGTCCGATGGGTCCAAGTTAAGGTCCTTCCCCTTAATTCTAGAGTGAAGTACGGGGACGAGTGACGACGGAGTGGTTCTAGTGAGGGTGGATGTCGGGGAGACCGAACGGTGAACAGAGATCGTTACCCGATCTCGTAGATCAACCCCGTCCTCTCGACTGGTTCATCATGGACGGGACCTGACGAGAGAGTCAGAGGTCTGAGTACCACGGGTACAAAGTAGGGGTAAGGGGGTAAGAGGTACGAAATATAAAGTACACGATGGGGTCCAGGTCTGCACGTTACGATTACAGAATAAACACCCCATTCTACAATCACGAAAGTAAACTTTGAATCTACTTAGACTTGAGATCAATAAAAACATAAGTTTCTGTATATAATATGTGGAAGATACCCTTTTAGAAAAGGATACGGAGTTTAACTGTATACTTACTTATTAATCATTCGGCTCGACGCACATAAAAGAAGGAAGAACTCAACATTCAACTTATCGGTTACTCTACAAAAGGAATGTCAAAGAAAACAACATGCAAGTAACTACCCTTTCGAAACATCCATTTAGTGACATATGTATCATAACATCCCTTATGTTATTTCATTTTCTTAGACATAAAAATATTTCGAATGTCCGATCCAATCCCAATATAATGTGTTATTCTTAACCTCGACTTATGAGACAAATACACTATGAATTAAGGAGACCCAAACATTGTTTTAATTTTGACTTTCCAAAATTAACAACTACAATTTACGTTGTATATATGTAAAATGTCTACTCTTTGTCCTTACACTTATTAAATACTATTGATTCATGAGTTGGATTACTACTTTAGATAGTCGACAGGAGTCAGGATGGTTTCGAAAGAGAAGTATTGAAAAGTCCAAGAGCAAGTCGGCTCAGTATCACCCACCTCCCTATTTAAAGATGTCACAGAGAAGAAGAGAAAAGAAGAAGATGTCGGAAACTTCCTCTTTTGCCCGTATTCGTAAGGTAAGAAGGAAAAGGAAAATCCCCTTCTGTACGAGAGAACAAGAGATCGAGTCATCCAATGAAGGGAGGAGACACAAAGACTAAGGAGTGTGCTCTTCGTCCCGACGTTCGTCTCACGACTCTTGTCACGACAGTGCCTCCCCCCGCCGAGAGTTGTCTTAAATCGAGGACAACGATAAATAAATATAACAAATAAGTAAATACAATAAATAACAAATACTAGTTCTTACACGTATACACGGTTCTTCAGTCGATTTGATGAGGTACTACAACGACAGAACCGTACTAAACCACGGTTCACCGGACGTCCCGGAACTGGACTGTGACGACGACGACGATTCAACGTAGTCAGCATAGGCTGAGACACGCTGGGGTATCTGCCTTCGGGTGGTCCGAGACGGCAGGGACCCTAAGAGGTCCGTTCTTATCACCTCACCCAACGGTAAAGGAAGAGGTTACGTACTTTCACTTTTCACTTTCCCTTCAGTGAGTCAGTACAGACTGAGAATCGCTGGGGTACCTGACGTCGGATGGTCTGAGGTGGCAGGTACCCTAAAAGGTGCGTTCTCATGACCTCACCCCACGGTAACGGAAGGGACACTGGACTGTGATCGGGTAGGATTTCAACGTACGGGATCTACTGTCAAACATCTCTTGTCGCGTGTGTTAGTGTTTGAGTTTACATTTGAGGACTATATTGAAGAGGTCGTCAGAAACACTCGTCATCAGAAGGGTCCCGGAAGGAAGGGGAACACACGAGAATCTTCGAATGACTTTGAGACGACAAAAACGAAACTTAACTCGGTAGACTGGAATCAGACCCTTAGGGTTTCGTCAGGTAGGTGCCAGGGATTTTTTCGGTGCACGAGAGACGGACATGGGACAGAACCGAAGGGGTACCCGTGGAGGTCCATACACAACACAGGAAGAGGTCTTGGAAACTCACTATGTGAAAAGATAAGACCAAAGAAACACCAGAAATCAACTTGATATCGAGTAGTAAACTGTGAGATCCCGAGACGAATTATGTACAATTAAATTGTTTCAGTGTCGTTACACCGGACCCTTACTTCTCCTCTTATACTTGGTCCCTCCATTCTCCCCACCAAGAAATATCTAGTGACCTTCCGAAAGTCAGATTCTACAAGAAGTGTGAGGGTCACCCTTGTCTATGTCAATTATTACTTTTCCCGAAGGTGTAGTCTCTCCTTTCAGTTGACGACGGGTCGGAGAGGTGAAATGGAGTCGATAAACAAATAGTAGATGATCCGTATCGTCTTCTTGAACCACGAACAGATAGATAAATAATTGTCATTTAAATAATGAAAAATAATGGTCATCATTATTTATTCCAGTCCTACTCTTAAAGGGGAAGGGGGGGCTTCTCTTCTGTCGGTTCAGGACGGACGGAAGACGACGTGCACGACCCTACAGTGAGGTCCTGGAACGAGGTATACACACTCAAAGGGGTAGGTAATCTGGTGACTAAAGAGACACCGACTGAGGATCGAGAAAGAAACCAGAACTTCGACCCATTCATATTCGGAGTATCTCGTCATACCACGTTGGATTGTTAACCGTCTTGGCCGGTCCTCTGGTTCCTTTGAGGGTACTCTCGACTCTACAGTTCTTTATATCCTGACCTTACTTTTCAACGTCCATGACAGGTGATCGTACATTCCAGACTCTCAACGTCCATATTAAGGACCGACCGACTGTCGACTGTACACCCCGGGTTTTGAAGGTCCCTACTGAGACTTTCTACAACACTCCTTCCTCCCCTAAGACCTCATCCACCGACAGATGACAATGTACCCCGGAACACCCCCGATAGGACCAAATTACCCTCGACGGTTCTCTAGATCTCCTACTATCGGAGATTACCGAGACCATAACATAGTTTCACTCAAAAATATTGACCAATTCGATCCAAAGATCTTCCTTAACCATGAAGATAATACGGAAACTCTACATTTACTAGATGGACTGGAGAGACTTTGAAATTAGAAGACACTAGCGATTCTTATTTCTTCTATTTTCTCTAAAATCTATTTGAGAAATCTTTATTAACAAACCCCCTTGCAGATAGATTTTATCAGAGAAACCTAAAACTATTAAACTTTGATTTCAATTTTCTTCTCTTAAGTACCCAGTAAAATTTATCCTATTTTATAACTTTGTAATTAACGACTTACCCAGAAGGAAACCGAAGGAAGGAAACCGAAATGGAAGGAAACCGACTAATTAAAAATTAGACAACCTCATCAGTAGAAAATAATTAAAAAGGTTAGTCCTTTAGTGTCATTGAACGATGAACCAAAAACGGTCTATAATCCTAAAAGTTCCCAATTCTAATATTTGTCAGTTTTAAGAACAGTGGTCTACAGAAATAACTAATGTAACACTCGTCCACACTAGTCCACATAGAATGAGAACTAGACCAACGTCAGGGGGAGATGTGTGGACTAGGGTCTCTTGACTTCTTCTCTCTTCCTGGTTCTAAAATTCCCAGTACGTACAATGTAACCCCATCTCACATACCAGTACGGTGACTTCTACCAACAAGAGAACGAGAGACATGTAGAAAACAGGAAGTTTACGGACAAAGTGAATATGGTAAACGTAAACTGACTGGAAGGATTCATGAACGGGGTCCGGGGTCGAATGTTAACAAAATTAGTTGTTCCCGTAATTCCCGTACGGGGAGACCACCAAAGGGACCATTGATTACTCCGTTTTGGACTGTAGTCAAGAGAACATTGACCATTAGAGGAGAAGGGGACTACTCTTCTGTCGGTGGTTCAGGACGGGTGATAGACGACGTGTGGCACCCCACAGTAAGGTCCTGGGACGATGTCTGTACATTCGAGGAGGTAAGTAATTTGATGACAAAGACCCCCCACCCCCCACCGCCCAGCCCCTCTTTTCTTTTCCAGTTTTGCACCGTCACTCTCTGTGTCATCAAACGGTGTCACCAAACGTTAAACCGGTTTAGGGTGAATAAAATCTACTCACCATTTTGTGTTCCAGTTTGGAATTACAAGAAATAAGAAAACCCTCGAGATCTTAAATAAAGTTTACGAGTAAGACTAAACACAAACTTCTAAACCGGTTTCACGAATAATAACTTAAATTTTTCGGTAACTGATTTACGGATGACCCAAGTACCACGTCCTTCAATCAATAATATAGTAAATTGGAGTATTATTAGGAAACTCCATGTACAATGATAGAACCAAACTATCTATTCTATCTATAACGACCTTAAACTTGAATTCAGAAGGTATTTTCTAAAGAATTTTCAATGTATCTAAATTACTCCAGTATAGTACATAATAATCGTGTGACAGATGATAAAAATACGTAAAATCTTTACGTCTTTTAGTTCTTCCTTTATTTTTAGTGGGTATTATACTGTTGAGTTATTATTGGTAATAAATTTAAAATCTTATAAAAGTAGGTCAAAATAACGTAATACAAATGAAATAGGGGTTTTTCACTTGAAGACGTAAGATATAATAAATTTTTGAGGAGAATCTATACAATACTTCCCAAAAAAAGGTATAATTATCAAAATATTTTGAACTAAAGAAAAAGAATTTCCCGAGTAAATTTAATAGACGTAACGACACGAAATAATAATAAAAATTTTCATAAATAAACCGACGTGAGCCAGAAAAATCAACACCGTATACTCTAGAAATCAACGTTGGACACTTGTGGATGAACCCCGTACACCCTAGATCAAGGGACTGGTCCCTAGTTTGGGTTCCGGGACGTAACCCTCGCGTCTCAGAAACGACGACCTGGTGGTCCCTTCAGGGGTTTTGAACTAAAATTTATCGGTGTAAAGTAGTCACCTACTTCTTTCGGGAATAATAAATTTATATACAAAGGGTAAAATGGAATAAAATTTGTTACTACGGTGTTTGTAGAAACATACATTAAGAAAACAGACAGAGAGAAAGGAACCTTATCTGAACTCTCCTCAGTAAGGACACATTCTCCAATAAGGTCAATAGACAATGACACATTCTTTGGTTGGGATTTGAATCGCCGTAATTTATTGGTGGTAAAATAATACGAGAACTTACAGTCTTTAAGTCTCTCCTGTGTCGTCCCCACCATCAAAGGACGAGACACTCCAGACCCTAGAGTCGACCCTCTGAGTCTCCGACCCGAGGCGATCCTGACGACTTACAACAAGGATGTACACCGGTGAGCTCGGACCACTATAAGTAGATTATGAAAATAATTAACCGAGTCCCGAGGTTCTTATACAGTCACCGTGTCCCGTCCATATATACCCGAAATACTTGATCGGACCTTCCAATGAACCACAGTAAAAAACGACCAACTTCGTCAGTGTTGGGGTGGGGTAAAGTCTCTCCTCTCTTACATCTAAGCGATGGAGAGTTACTTCCCTCACAGTTTCTTAAATGTCGCCACAAAATTTTGATGGTCTCTTCTATATTTGGTGAACGTTCTAAAACTGTATATAATAGTCCGACGGGGAGTCTTTACAATATATTTAGTTGTGAAAAGGGGGATCACCGACTATCATGTGAGAATGGATGAGACCTATAATGTTAAAATTGTATAAAAAGTTATACTATCCGTTTTCGATTGTATACAACGACATTAAAAGTTTATAGACTTATGATCACTCTAAAATATACACAAAAAAAAGTCAGTGCACAGTTTTAAAATACATTTAAAAGATAAAAAGAAAAACGAAGTGAAAAGACAACCTCATCAGTAGAAAAAGGAGAAATTAACCATCCACAATGAATACATAATTCTGATTTAGTTCCACAAGATTAGGATTTGACTCAAGAAAGTGGTAGTAGGGAATCATCGTGATTATCATGATACACATTTCCGTGACAAATGAACATTAAGTCTAAAACGGAGAAAGTTCGATACACTGAACTTGTTAATTCTGACCTGGGATCACAGGAGAGGACATTATAACCCTATTATTATAAGGATAGAGTAAACAATAACACTCTTAAGTAATGACAGGTACATTTACGAATCTTCTTCCGAACAATGTACGATTCACAGGTCATTTCCATTCACCAATGACAATCATAATAATGACAGTGGTATTACTAATTTATACTATGATTCTATAAACACTCATAAGATCACTAATAAAGATAACAGGTTAAACATTCAGACATTGACTCCTAGAGATCAGTACAGTTTCGATACATCCAAAACTTAAGTCTTCTCAGTCCCAATTAGTTCTTTCTAAAACAGAAAAGAATAATAAAATTTGAACCAAGAGTTCAAAGGGTTTCCTCCCTTTAGTGATTGTTATGTCCTACCGGAAACCTCGTCCCAACACCCCGTAGGATCAATTACCCACTCTACGAACCTTTATTAGTGGTGAGGACTAACGGTACGGTTACATTAATCTTTTTACCCCACCCCCCTGTGCGTCAACAAGCACTTTGAGGACTCTGTTTTTAATTTAAACTACTGTAAAGGAGACGGAGAAAGTAAACAGAAAGTTAAGGTAGTCTGGTTGACTCGAGTCGTTACTCGTAACACCTCACGGGACCTCTCGTCGTAACTACTTTCTTTTTTTATTTTGGGAAAAGAAATCTTCCTATTCAGGGTTCCCTGAGAGTAACGAAATTTAGTCTTCTCCGATACCTTTCTTCTCCGGTCCCGGACCCAGACTTACTGGTATCCGTCCCGGGTCAGAGTTCCGAGAGGAATGGAGGTTCAGACACGGAAGGAGGGGACGGGTCGCGTAGGAGGAGCACAAGAAAGGTAAGTCTCGGAGTTCCCCCACAACCTCACGGTGCGTAACCTCCTACCCTCTACCCCCTACCCCCTCCTACATGGTGGGGTCCCATGACTTGTAAACAACAGCGGTTTCTCCCGAAGAGACCGAAGTCGGGTCGACAGGGACACACTATTGGTGGTACCGATTATGAGGCCACTACTCGGAGAAACCCAGAGGCGGAGTGGCGGAGACTAGTGACACTTTATACTCAATCCCCTCAAAAGACATTGTTTACGGACGAACTGACTCGGGGACAAGTCCGCAGACCACAGTCGTGAACAGGGTCTGTCGGCGAAGTCGGCAAGGTCGGTCTGTCACTGTCTAAGTCGGAGGACGAATCTGACAGTCCCCTCAGGTGGGGAGTCCGAACCCGAACAGTGTCCTCGCGGACCGACTTAGGACGGTCCCGAGACCCGACGTGGACACGAAGGTTTACAGTCACCCGTACTCTCGGTCGGCAAAAAGTGGTGGGAAGGGTAGTTCCAGTTGACCGGACTACCCCCTCCCCCGGAGGTCTTGACTCTGTCTGGACGGAGAAACGAGGACGTGGTAGTCCGTCCGGAAAATTATGGTTGCCGGGTCCTGAACGGTTTCTTTCGCAAACTCCCATAGAACCCATTTAATTTTATTAATTTATCTACCTGACCTCTATTAATCGACCCGTTCAAATGAAGAAACTTTGTAGAAAAGGTACAAGACAAATTGTAATAAACCACTCAGAACCAACTATACCTCCCTTCTTGTTTCGATCAGTATCCATCAGTCTTCCTTTCATAAGTGTAATCACCGGTGAGAACTCTAAGACGGTCCCAACCGGTATACCACTAGTATTACTACTAAATATTTAGTCTTTAACGTCAGACTACCGGGTACCTAACTTAAACCGTGGTTCCTAAAAATAAACCGGAGACAACAAGTAAACAAAAAGTATCTTGAACTGCGATTATAAATCTTAAGTCTTATAAAATGTATGTTTACACTGAAGTCCGAAAACTTTTTGGTTCGACCGTTGTGACCCGAATACAAGAATATATGCCTCTTGACTTCATTTGGTACAACGACGGTGACGAGTGAAATCTTTCCCGTACCTGAAAAATCAAACAGAGTCAGAAGGGGAAAGGGTTGGACGAAGAGAATAAAGGTAATATACCTACTAGGGATATGAACACAACCACTAGTAACCATATTCACGACTCGAAGTTAAGATATGAATTATAAATTACTTGAGACAGATTATTCTAAATAGAGAGGGTGACTCTACTATACACTACTCCGTTACGAACTTGATAGTACTAAATTTACGTTACTTATTATTCCTGCTTTTTATCACCAAAATAACTATAGACTTCTAACATAAAGTGGTAACGATCCGGAATCGAGAACTGTATACAAGGTATTTACTATTTGAAACCCTGTTCAAACCACAAAGATGACTTTCTCTTTCTCTTTACGTCATTGTTTTGACGATCTAGCAGATTAAAAATTAGAATTACTTTCACGAAGGTTGTATCACTTTACAAAGGTACTTGCTCCTATACCCCAGTCTCAATTCTTGGAAAGAGTTACGAAATTTCGGCCTTTAATTCCCTTAATTTCATGAATAAGAGGAGATGTTCTTTAAAAGGTTGGGTCACCTTAAGACACCGTAGATAAATCCGATTTTCAGTTTATAACGACTTCTCTATTACATATGATCAAAATAGTTTATCCGGCGTAAACTTGAAATCTTCGTACACAAATTCTCGGAACAAAAATTTTTTACTTTTATGAAATAAGTACGACTCCTAAAAAAGGGATTAAAGAAAATTCAGTGTACTATACGTCTAGCTTTACCACGAAATGAAAAAGTAAAAATATTACTTTTTAATCTCGTTTGTGTATTCTCATGAACGATACACAAATATGACTAATGGAATAAATTGTGAGAGTTGTGAGTATGTTCTATATATTTTATAATAGGGATTAAATATCTACTCTTCTGACTCCGTGCCTCTCTATCACGACTCTCTTAACTCATTTATTGAACGATTTGGTAACACACACAACCCCCAGTCTTAGTCACGTCGAATCGAAAGATGGAAAGATTAGAAACTACTTATGTTCGATTTAATAACTTGTACGATATTGGTGACAGAAAGATACTAGATGTCTCGATACGGTTAGTCGAAAGAGGACAAGAGGTTCCTATTATAGCGTTTTCGAGGAACTACCGAACGGGTTTATCTTTAGAACTTTCACAAAGGTATTTACTACCGAATCTTCCAGTAATCGTCAAGACTATCAAAATTTATTTAACACAAAACTTTACTAATGAAACCCTACCCAGAGAATACAAATTCACAATATAACACGTTTAACAGACTTAAAATTTTATATTACTTAAAATAACTAGTATTCTTCTTTTACAAAACCTACTATTAAGGTGACAAGCTTCAAACGACAAACTTCAGACGTATCTAACCCAATCAAATTTACAAACTTCATAAACTTAACTTACGTAAACCCTATATCCTTTCACTAATTCAGGAGAGACAGGGACAACAACTCCCTGGAATACCCCGACGTAACGGGTCGAACTTCACTGCAATTGGACCTTACACAAACTCCCAGATCGAGGACTACTAGCGGAAACTTCTTAAAGAATGTCGGTAAACGAGAATTCAGTGAACCTTCGACCAGATACAGAAAACCTTGAACGGTTCACCGAGTCACCATTTCTTAAACGGACGGTTACGTCCACTACACCCGACCCTTCCAGGGGACCTCCTCCTTTACCGTTGGGTGAGGTCGTAAGAACGGACCCTTTGGGGTACTTGTCTCCTTGGACCGTCCCATATCAAGTACCTCAGTGTTTCCCAACCTGTACTGACTCACGAGTGGGTCATACAGAAAACCCTGGGTCTTGGGTCATTGTTGAGATTGACAGTCGCCAGGTCTCTTGTGTACTCTTTCAAAACAATCGGACGGAAAGGATATAAGGAAGGGTGTAAGAACCCGATTCAACCCTAGACTCTTCACAGGTACTTCGAACAGACGTATGTTGGTGTGTTGACCGATGACACGTAAGGGAACAACACTGGTTTCAGAAAAACAAACCCCCTCATTCATCCATCTTTTACTGGACTCGGAAAGTGCTATTTCCGTAATACTTTGGAGAGTGACGTCTAAATTTACCATCGGTAGACTGTATTAGAGGATAGAAGAGATCTCTATCTTACCTAAGTTTATTAGTCCTTTCGATACGAACGTGTCCAAAATAGAGACGACCAAGTCATCTTAGTCCCGACTTGGATCATCAAAAAACACGACAATGTACGACACAAATGAACACTCGATGGAAGGGGACTTTATAGGATACGGAGTTATAAGGGCCCAATTAAAGTCCGAAAAAGGTCAACGAAAGGAAGATATACGGGGTCCTACTAAAACAAATTTTTGGTGGATATAGAAATCGACAGTGAATTTTCGACAACTGAGGATTTCTTTTGTTGAAGTCTGGAAAAGAAAGGGGTTCGACCCTAGGACATAACGGATGATGAGCACCTTGGGTAGGTACATCTATAAGGTGACCGAAGAGTTTTCGTTGTCCGAAATTTGATTCGAGTAGTAGAAGGAGTGATAGAAGAGTAATAGAAGGAGTGATAGAAGAGACGAGGAGAAAGACATAAAAAATGAACGCAAGTCACACATAGTTTGTAGTAATATATATTTAAGACTGAGTAATTTACATCCTACCGTACTTCTTAGCTGTGACAAACGTTTATGGACATCACCAAGACTACAGACACCAGGTGTATGTTGTGACTCTTTTCATCGAATCACTTACGGAGAGAAAGGTGGAGTAGTGTGCTCGACCTTTGGACCTTAGTAGGATCTGAGCCGAGAAGACGAGTTGAGTGTAGTGTTTCCCGACGATACAGGATAGTTAAGGTAAAGGAGTTACACAAAATTCAGTCGGGGAAAGAGAGACGAGGGTGACGACGGGTGAAATAAGATAGGACCTAGTAGGGTTAGCTTAGAAAGAAGACATAGTGAGAACAGAGGTAATTAAGTGAAAGAGGTTACGGTACTCCCACTAGTAAGGTTTTCCGTTTATAACGATGAAGGAAGAGTTTGTAAAAGTCACTGAAAGATAAGATTTCCTATTTCCACTTAAAAATCGTACCGTATACCTTAAGAAAGTAGTAGTCCGGGACCGTATACGTACGTTGAAATAGAGAGACAGTCAGAGAATAAAGTTGGGTATAAGGTTTATATAATCCGGTAAATATTCGGACTTATAAAAAAAAAAACAAACAAACAAAGATATCATAGGAGGTACGATGATACTGTCTATGAAAAACAAGAAGTTTGTGGGAAGGAGAAGAAACCGACCGGGTTAAAATGAAACAGTAGATCACTTAGTTCAGTTCGTAAAGGTCAAACCCCTTCTGAAACTGCTGGAACCACCTGACTGAATTTATACAGAGACCAATTTAAAGAAATCTTGAGACACAGATATCTATCGTCTCGTAAAGAACGTCTCACACCACAAATGACCAAATAAAGAAACTTTGATCTTACACTGAAATAACTCTCGGAACTAACATAGAAGTTAAAGAAACACAGGTTAGCTACCGTAGGGTGAGGTCATGAGAACGGACCTTTTAGGGTACCTGCCTTTTCGGACCATCCGACGTCAAGTACCCCAGCGCTTCTCAGCCTGTGCTGACTCGCTGGAGTGAAAGTGAAAAGTAAAAGTACGTAACTTCTTCCTTTACCGTTGGGTGAGGTCACAAGAAAGGACCTCTTAGGGTCCTTGCCGCCTCGGACCACCCGACGGCAGATACCTCAGCGTGTCTCAGTCTGTGCTGACTTCGTTGAATCGTCGTCGTCTTCGTCGGATAGTGTCGCGGACCGTAAATCATCCCTATATTCTCTATGAACTCTTACTTATTTACCGGTTTATAAAAATTTGTGAACCCATTCTGACATCAGTGTAACTA
Source organism: Capra ibex (assembly GCA_006410555.1). Lineage (NCBI taxonomy): Eukaryota > Metazoa > Chordata > Mammalia > Artiodactyla > Bovidae > Capra > Capra ibex. Next base: position 69,315,241 of record SJYO01006231.1, on the reverse strand, counting down.
TGAGTCACACACCTCTTTACAGGAAAGTAGTACCGGAAACGTTGTATTCACTGAGAGAACGTAATCGTTACCTTCCAAAGGTAATCAAAGCAAAACCAAGGAAGGTCCCAGGTCTCTCTATACACTTCTAGTTGTATAATGAAACAATAGGAAGGGTTTCAACGAAAACGTTATAGATAAAAGAATCTTATGTGTTTTCTTCGACCACAAGGTAACGATTTTAGTTTTAGGTTCGTCTCGGAGGTTCAACTAAAATTCCACACATAAAGTTTGGATTAAACATGGTTTAGTTTACCTTTAAAGTCCCTCCGACGAAAGTCAAGTTATATCGTCAACCTATAAGGTCTCGTTCTCCCACCCGTTGAAGAACAATAACCTTGAGTGTGTTTTTGGTCGATAACATTTTCACTAAGGAAGAAAACCTACCTTCACACCCCAGTTGTCGTTGAACGAATAGGTTTGTAACACAAGAGAACAAAGAATAATTCATATTAAGCGTAAGCTGTCACAAATAACTCGTTGACCTTACTGGGACCTTAACACAGTGTCCGAAACATATGTTTTTACTCGTCCAGTGACAGGGACAGTATCTTCTCTGGTCGTAGATTTGCTCTTTTGGATGAGAATCTTCAGGGAACGACTATTAAAGAGTTTCAGGAGAAAGTATAGTCTGTTTATTCTTGTCTCAACCTTCCGTCCTACTTTCTTTGAAGACAAAAGACAACACTCCTTCTTTCAAAAGAATTCCTTACGACTGTAGACGTCACAAAATTCACTCTTACATGGTCACGAGACCTCCATGGAGTAAAACAAAAGAAGTTTTTTCTCGTACATATAAACAAACTATATTATTTCCAATGGGATCTTTTAAAACACAAGTGTCTTGATTACACTGAAGACGGGTTGACCCCGGACACCTACCTCCCGTCCCACCTTTTTGACGGAGTACGTCTCGCTCTGGTCCTTCCCGATCCCTCATCCGAGTCCCAGAAAAACTCTCGTTGGGGTCGTCTTTCTACACGAGTTCACTTCATGATTCATTCTAGATCATCGCCCACAGAAACCAATTAACTTTTAACGTAGTAGACGTTGACTTAGGATAAAGTCTAAAATTTTCATACGGTAAAGAGACCAAATTTTTAGTAAACATACTTTCTTACACTTTACCATCGAAATCTATTTCCCCTTCCTTCATCTTGTTGACTAATAAAGAGAATCGGGGTATATTTTGAATAAACTAATAAATACTAAAAAAGGGAGTCTCTCGTTATTAAGATAACAAAAGTGGTATTTTGTGTATATACAGTGACTACTCAACCGACGTCTAAGAAAGACATTTATCTCATAAAGAACTTATACTGTAATAGGTAAGTTTGTAGACCGTAAATGCCCTATAAAAACCTCCGTCTCAACAAGACAAAGAAGGATGCGATTCTTCGTCCCGTGTAGATTCCAAAGGTCGTAGTGACAGAGGACTCCGTTCGACAAAAAACTCAATGACACCCGTTAATCTACTACCCTCCGTTCTTGGAAACGTCCGGAACTTCATCCGGATCTCCTTATTTGACACACTGACGGGGAGTGGGCCGTCGGTCCTCTCGAAGATAGTCCCCACCTTGTAAGTCTTGAATCTTTTCGGAGTCTCTCTAATAAACTTGTCTCCTTGAATTTGAAAAAGTTTTAAATACTTTTAAAATTGAGAGTAAAAACAGTTACGGTTTTCGATCCTCGATCCAAGTCATCCTGAAACCTATTGAAATAATTCCAGTTAGTGAGACCTGAAGGATGACTTGACTTTCCCATTACATTGTAGGGAGGAAGAACCTCCCTGGTGTGGGAGTGGGTCGATCACGATTTGTTAGTCCCTGAGGACTAATAAGGGGGAGCCAAGTCATGGTCGTCGGTCGATTAAAGGGAGACGAGTGCACAGACGTCGTACTTTTCTTCGACCTTCAACTTAAGTCGAAGGTCTACCTTATAAATATTTTAGGTCAGTGAATTAAAGTGGTTTACGACGTTAAACCTAATATTATATGACAACTTTATTTAGAGGTATCCTTCGTTTACACTACTAATATCATAGTAGTATATAGTTAAACGGCATTTAATGAGTCATTTAGTGGATATCTTGAATCCGGTTGGGATCTAAACAGAACAACACGAAGTAATACGATTTGGTATTTCCCCAAAACTCCCATGATGTTGCCGTATCAATCAGACCAACAGCTACGGGTAGGACCTTAAAGTTGTGTCTTATTCTTATTAATTTCTGGTCACACGCACCCAGAGATGTATTATACGATTCGAGGTACCTACTTGTACACACAAATCAGGACAGACTGAAAGCAGGTGGTACACCTGACATCGGACGGTCCGAGGAGATAGGTACCTTGAAAGTTCCGTTCTTGTAACCTCACCCTACGGTAACGGAAGAGGTCCCATAGAAGGACTGGGTCCCTAGTTTGCACAAAGAGGATGTAACCGTCTACCTAAGAAATGGTGACACGGTGGGATGTCTTATCCAATTTCTACCGCAAAGGAAATTGGACGTCAACATGATAACTTAAAATCAAACTCAACTCCGATCTCAGAATTCCTAGAGTTAGAGGTTTCTTCTTTAATATGGGAAATCTCACTTAAGAACTTAAAAAAAAAAAAAAAACCACAAGTACTCGAAAACACCCCTTAAATCCTCTGATCGAAAATAAGTCCAACCCCATGACTAACAGTTGGTCCTTTAGTGAATTCAAGACACCCGTGGTAAGAGAATAGAAATTTCCTCTCTTTCAACTTAACCTACGAAATAAATAAATAAGAACTAGGTTTCAATATTTCTTCAGGAAATGAGTGAAACTATGACTAAGTGAAAGGACAGTAAGTAAGTAAGTTATCTATAAATCTCATACATGAATTCAAAATCCATGATACGATCCAATTCCCTATGGGGATATAACCACTTATCGTATCGGAACGAAGGTTCGTCGGGTTGTATATAATGCATACACCTCTCATCCCCACTATCGACTATGTCTACTTGGTTATTGTTCATATGTTACATTATGTATTATTACTTCATAACCCACGGAATCTTTACGTTTCCAACCTATTGAGTGAATCAGAAACTCCAATCTTATCTATTTCTACCGAAGATTCTCCATTACTGTAACTTTAAGCCGGGATTTTCTCAAGACGACTCGTTCTCCTACTCCCAAATCTCGACGTGTAACCCAGTATAAGTCTCCTTTTCCGAAACGTGGTCCTAACTATCTTGTTCCCTCTTTTTTTCTCTTACTTTTACAAGAATACCCTGATCTCCCTTAAGTGGTACTATCATGTCGGACCTCTCCTTCCCCCTTTACCGTCCTCTGACAACTTTTCACCCTACTCCCGTCCAGTACTTCACGTAACATGAAGTTTTCTTCCCTTAAACCTATAATAACACTTCTAACCGTCCCTTTACCCTCGGAAACTCCGTCACCTCACTTCAGTAGTCGTGAAACGAAATCTTCCTAGAAACTGACGACACACCCCGAACCGACTCCTTGTGACCTCACCTCCCCTTTCTGGTCAGCTCTACGAAGGTAAAGAACTGTCCCGGTGGTCGACACATTAACCTCCTCAAAAGGTCCGACCGCCTACACCTAGGACTACGACGACTCGATCCTCACTCACTACTCTCCCGTGGTCTACGACGAGAGATTTCGTCCCGGGGGAGACACTCCCGGAGTCGTCCGGTCTCTCCTCGACGAGTGGTGAAGAAGACTCATTCCGTGTTAGAGCACAGGTCTAACCCCGACCGTCAACGTCCGAGAGGTCCTTACCTCTCTCTCTCGGTTGAGGGAGTGTCCGACTATCCTTCCTTGACTTCGAGGTGCCCTGTGGTAGTCAGTCCTAGACGAGTAACGGACCGACTCCACAGGTTTGTTCCGGTAGGTATACGGGACGTCAAAGACAGGTACGGGAACTTACTGGAACAGTGAGAGTCGAACATGAAACAACTGAGTGTACGATGAACCTGAACGGTTTCTCACACGTTTGAGGAGGACATAGCTTTCGTCTGCAGAACCAAGTACGAAGGTTTCCCGACGTCCCGGGACCTGTCCCCTGATGGTCTGTGGGTGCGTCTACTACGTCCCGATGGTTCCTTTTGTCCGGACCGACACATCGAGTCCCGGGAAACTCCGATCCATCTGTCTCATTCACGTGCATGTACTCTTGTGTTTATAAACCCTCGACGTGGTATAGGGTAAGTGTACACCTCTCGTCTTTCAGGTCACTCTACCCGACCCCAACCCCCTACTCCCACGATTAGAGAGACGAGTGTTTTTGATCACGAACACGGAGAAGAAACGACACGAAATGAAAACCCGGAGTCCGAATTGGTGAAACAGGCATGAAATCGGACACACTCCGGGTACCTTCCGGGTACGAAAGATACTGACACCATAGAACCTAACGTAAAACAGACAGTGGTAGTGTATACTGATATTCAAATTGAAGGACCTAACACTAAGGAACTTTTTTCGTTTACGTGAATAGGTAGGGCCAAAAGGACCTGTGATTCGTCCTACCCACAGAACATGGGGGATGTGTGGGTCATTTACGAAGAACCTTATTTTCCTTGATATTCGGTTCATAAATCCAAACCATTGAGTTGATAATTCTCAAATTCTACATTCCCTCTAGGACATCAGTGCCATCGACGGTATTCAGAACACTAAATTTAATAACCTAAGATTTGAAATCACCAAAGTTCTATCTACTTTAGGATCTGTGTCTTGTCAAAGACCCCCCGAGTTGTTATTTTGTAGACGGACATTACGTCCGCGATAGATGTTGCGTCCTCTACACCCAATCTAAGGACGTAGTCCTTCTAAGGGACCACTTCCTTTACCGTTGGGTCCGGTCATAAGAACCGACCTTTTAGGGTGTTTGTCTTCTCGGACCACCCGATGTCAGGTACTCCAGTGTTGTCAGTCTGTGTTGAATCGCTGATTTGGTGGCGGTGGTGGTGTCGGGTGTCGTTGACTGCCTAAATACCTTTTGTCAAAGTGCACAAGTGTCATAGGGACCTCTGGTGAGTGACTAGTAATCAGTAGTAGAGTGTCGGACAGGGGGTGTGTGGTCCGGAGTCACAGTCCGCGACACGAGTCACGAAGTATAAAGTGTATAGAATTAAGAGTGGTATGGGACCTTTTCATCATAAGATAAAAATTCTACACCTGTTGATCCGAGTACCCCCAATGTAGGAAATAAGTTCAAATTCAGAGCAATCTCGACTATGAGTCTAGTTTCTGGACGGACTACGGTTTCGAGAAGAGGAAAGTAATGCGTCGAGTGACCAATACAACTACCCTTACCTATCCACCTGGTCGAAGTAACTTAACCGGGACCTCCTGGTTCTTATCCGTACACACACGTCCCTAAACGAAGGACCTTCTACGGTGTTGTTCACCTCTAGATGGTGTTTGAGATTTGAGAGAGGATCGGGTCCCCATTACTGTCTACCAGCGACACTGAAGGCCCATACATGTTCATACTAGAACTTGTTTTCCTTATCTCTATACTAACACCGTCTCCCCGGTAAAGACCCGTCCTGGTATCTTTCGTTATCACACACACACACACACACACACACACACACACACACACAATCTCGTCCCTCAACGACCGACGTCCAGAGAACCGGGAGACCGACTGTCGATCTCGCTGTATTTGTCGTTGGAATGTTGAACGACTCACAGAAACCTGGTACATTCCACTGGACTTGTCCACTATGGACCAGAGATAGTACAACAATGTAAATACGATGTTTGAATAAATCCCCTTGTCTCTTCGATAAAGAGACGTACCAAATGGGTCTAACCTTCCCAAACTCCCCTCTTCGTCGTCCATATCTTCTACCATTCACATCTTCTCGTTCTCTATTTCGTTAGTTTCTCGGTGATTAATGATTGTAACAACGTTATCAGACACAAAGTCAAAGACTCTGTCGTCTATGTTAGTAAGAAAGGAGACGTACAGAACCCAGGTACCTTTTCTATCATCAGAGTTCACACGAACTTCAAACAGTCTCGACACACTTGACTTCCACAATAATGATATCACATCGTTAAAAATGAGACGGTTGGTGGAACCATAAAATTTGTGTCAGTTCTTCAACTCTGTGTTAAAAGGTTTTAAGATTTCAAAAACAACCCTCTTATTTTATACGAGAAATTACGGAGTAAATATTAAGATCTCTTTCAAGAGGAAAGAGGGGACACCTGATACAAAACCTTCTACTTCCATCTTAATATCTCGACTCGTGTGTCACAACTAAATGGACAAAGGTAACAAAAAGAAACACCCTCCCTCTACCGTTAAAACGAATTTTTTCCAGACCTTTTGTTGGGGGTTGGGGTTAGATTAATTTCCGTAAAAAGGCCCACTACAATCTGTCTTAAAGAATCTTTAGAAACGGTGACCGTCTTCTTTACCGACCTTAAAAAAATTCCATTACATAGTTGTCGTGACTTAACAGACAAAAATGGACGTATCACTCACATGTCATTAGGGAAAGTAGGACCGTTCTAATTAAGTAGGTCACTCCGACACTCACCAGTGAAAGTCTATACCGAGAATGTACTAGTTCCGGACGACACTGTCCCTCTTTTGTTTTTTCTATTTAACACCAGTACGTCGTCTTGTTTACTAATATCGGGATGGACCGAAGTGATGAGAGGGGGGATTGTTTTGTTCATGATACTCTTAACTAGACAAATGTCTCTCTGTTGAAGTCTCGTATTACTGGGTAAGGACCGAGTGGTGCATGAGATCTGAGTAATTTAGGTAAAGTCAGAAGACAGAGGAAACAACTTTTTCGAGAGTTATCGTGATGACCGACTTTGTTGAGTTTAATCATTGAACCGAAAACTCTTAGAGGTAACAAAACAACCATAGACGTGTTGAGTAAATTACCTCAATTTAGTTTATTTTAACGTGTTCGTAATTGGAATGGTTTGTTTCTTTACACGTTGTTTGAAAAATTAACTTAAAACCGACGTAAATAGTTTACCATAGAGAATAGAACTTCAGGAAAAGTCAGACTTATTTTGGATATTAAGACTTACCGTCATCAATATCGTTGGTCTCGAATAAACCTAGTTAGGAATACCCATTTACAGGTAGATACCGGACCCAAACTTTACAAGTTAAACAGGAGAAAAAGATATCTCAAGTCATTAGTTGTTTAAAGTCTGTATCCAAAATCCCCCTCTTTTCAACACTAGTACTCTACACTTTATAGAACTTTATTTCAAAATGAGATTGTAGTGATACCCCATAAAGGAAAGGTAAGATAACATTAGTAATTTTGACAAGAATCGATTCTTGTGATGTATCCTCACCCTTTTTACACTTGAGGACCGAAATACAACATTATTCAAGTCACTCTACCCTTATGGTCTGGTGGACTGGACGGAGAACTCTTTGGATGTACGTCCAGTCCTTTGTTGTCAATCTTGACCTGTACCTTGTTGTCTGACCAAGGTTTATCCTTTTCCTCATGCAGTTCCGACATATAACAGTGGGACGAATAAATTGAAGATACGTCTCATGTAGTACTCTTTACGACCCGACCTTCTTCGTGTCCGACCTTAGTTCTAACGACCCTCTTTATAGTTATTGGAGTCTATACGTCTACTATGGTAGGAATACCGTCTTTCACTTCTCCTTGATTTTTCGGAGAACTACTTTCACTTTCTCCTCTCACTTTTTCAACCGAATTTCGAGTTGTAAGTCTTTTCATTCTAGTACCGTAGGTCAGGGTAGTGAAGTACCGTTTATCTACCCCTTTGTCACCGACTGAAACCAAAAAACCCGAGGTTTTAGTGACGTCTACCACTAACGTCGGTACTTTAATGTTCTGCGAATGAGGAACCTTCCTTTCAATACAGGTTGGATCTGTCGTATAAGTTTTCGTCTCCATAATGAAACGGTTGTTTCCAGACAGATCAGTTCCGATACCAAAAAGGTCACCAGTACATACCTACACTCTCGACCTGACACTTCTTTCGACTCGCGACTTCTTAACTACGAAAACTTGACACCATAACCTCTTCTGAGAACTCCCAGGGAACCTGACGTTTCTCTAGGTTGGTCAGGTAAGATTTCCTCTAGTCAGGACCCAAAAGAAACCTTCCTTGCTACGATTTCGACTTCGAGGTCATGAAACCGGTGGAGTACGCTTCTCAACTGAGTAACCTTTTCTGAGACTACGACCCTCCCTAACCCCGGTCCTCCTCTTCTCCTACTGTCTCCTACTCTACCGACCTACCGTAGTGGTTGAGTTACCTACACTCAAACTCACTTAAGGTCCTCGACCACTATCTGTCCCTCCGGACCACACGACGTTAAGTACCCCAACGTTTCTCAGTCTGTGTTGACTCACTGACTTGACTTGATTTGACTTCAAGTCGCTCTCGGACCTTACTTCTTACGTAGGTACTATAGTCTAATTTGTAAAAATACGAAGTTTCCCGCGATGATTCTTTCACTTTCCTGTTAGATGTCTTACCCTCTTGGTAAAGTTTTTAGTATGTAGACTATATTATAAACGTATATCTAATATATTTATTAATAATATTGAGTCATTATTTTTCTGTTCAGTTAATTTTTTATTTTCCAGTCTTATCTGTAAAAAGGTTTCTTCTATATGTTTACCGGCTATTCTAAACTTTTCTACAAGTTGTAATAATAAGTAGTTCCTTTACGTAAAGTTCTCATGTCACTCTATGATGAAGTATGAGTACTCCTACTGATTTCAGTTTTTCTGTATTAACCTCTTTTAATCTTAAGTTTTTCCAGGTACTTGGAGTCACAAGTGACGTCGTGATAAATATTATCGGTTCTGTATCTCCGTTGGATTCACAGGTAGTCGTCTGCTTATCTATTTCTCCTACACCATACACATACATACGTATGTGTGTGTGACACCTGATAGTGAGTCGGCACCTTTCTTACTTTATTACTGTAAACGTCCTTTTACCTACCTGGATCTCGCTGAATCGTCGTCGTCGTCGTCTCGAATATTGCCATTCACTTCATTCAGTCTCTTTGTTAATCGTACACTATATCGAATATACACCTTAGATTTTTTACTATGTTTATTTGAATAAATGTTTTGTCTTTATTCGATTGTCTGTGTCTTTTGTTTGTACAAATGGTTTCATCTTTCACCTCTCACTATTTAACCCTTAAACCCTAATTATCTATGTGTGATAATATACATTTTGTCTATTGGTTGTTCCTGGATGACATGTCATGTCCTTTGATATAAGTTATAGAGTATCATTGGATATTCAAACATTTATTAGATTTTTTCTTATATATACATATTGGCTCAATGAACCGATATACGGACTTTGTTGTCTAGTAACGTTTAGTTGATATACAGTTATTTTTTAACAATATTACTGTTCACCATTACTTCTCCATCTCTTTAGTTTTAGAAGTATTTAAAGACCACTTTTACATTTTACTACGTTGACGAAATCGTTTGTCAAACGGTCCGGAAGTTTACCAATTCGTCTCTCTAAAATTTTTTAGTCAACCTTTAGAACTTCCCGTTTTTACGTTATAATATACACTTGGAAAGTATGAGGACTAAACTGGTTCGTGTCGATTTAGGGTTTTAACCCACTCTACTGTGTCTCCTTAATAGAAAGTTACGAAATACGGAAACATTGGTTCCTTGTGTAAAACACCCTTTACGCTATCAAAGATTCATTAAGGACATTACCGGTTTCGTCCATCACGTCTCTGAACCTTGATTTTTCCTTTTGTTTTTGTTTTTGTTGTTTGTTGTCTCCGTTTCTGGGTAAAGATTTGACGTTCTTCGGAAACTTCGACTACAAAAACAAGATGGACTAAGCTCCCGACCATCACTGAAAGACACCCGAACAAACAGACAACAACCCTCTATTTCTTAGTTTCGAGACGGGTACCGATGAAAGGAATTTTGACGTGGAATGACTTCCCAAAACACACAGTTGACAGAGACATCACACGTATCCTATCTGTAACAGTCTTTCTTTCATACTGTTAGATGTCCGACTCCGTTGTAACCTTTGATAGGTCGGTAGGACGTCTCGTACGTGTTTTCTCTACATCTTTCGTCCCGAAATAAAGCTTTCCTTTAGGAATTCCCTTGTGCAAAATTTTTAAGAAATTTTTCAGAAACAAACCGTGTACTTTCACTTTGATGGTCCCCCTTCTGCTTCTTCAATCTGTGTCGACTTCAGGTTTGAAGTCCCGTCATGGACAAAAAGTAAGAAAGAGTAACAGGAGTAACCTAGTCGAAAGGACAAAGGTAAGTGATGGAATCACTAACTACTTCCTCTTTTTCCTTGGACTCTTCTTTTTCTGTATATTTCAAGGATGGTTACTTAACCTAAATTTATCGTGGGTCCACAGACTATTTTGTTTTTTGTTTCTGAGATTTTGTTATCGTGGTAATTAGTCTTTGGACGAGAGATAAATACGATACCGAATTAGTTTCCTAAATCCTAATATCCTTTTAAACGGGAAGGTAAGTAGGAGAAAAAATCAAGTTCTCACACAAACTTCTCGAATTAATTTTTCATACTTTATATTTCTTGATCCTCTCCGACTTTGTCTTCAGGAAGTCTCGATCTCGAGTCTCTAAAAACGGTATACGAAAGGATTATACCGAATAGATACGACACATGAACAACCGTATAACAAAATAATTAACCACAACTGAAAAGACGTACGATTAGTCACCTATGAACGTCTGTAACTACAATTAATAACAGGACAAATTTTTTTTTTTGTTCTTTTGTTTTGGTTTTGAGAAGAACACACTCCGTAAGAAACCGTACACACAAATATCCATTAAACCGACGGGTGAACCCCGACTGGAGAATGTTATAATTGTCTGTTAAATCACATTGTGGAATACACGAAATCCACAAAGGTGTTTCCTTAATTATGGTCCGGACATTTTTTCAGTTCATCGGATACTTATAAAAGATGTGTACAACTTTATCCAACAGAAACCCTTGGCTGTCGTCCCTACCAAAGTGACATAGAGTAAAGTCACTCTTGAGTTTCTTGGTCCGTATATGGACATGAGGTTCTAGTGTAACAGTATAGGTGGAAACCGGAGACCACATGAATCGTGAACCACTACCGCTTGACAAAGGTCTTATGATAATTATAGATCTCTTGGACTTAACGTCTGTTACCCCGAAACTCGAACCTACTCTAGGAATTAGAGAAAAATTAAGACCAAAGGGAAAACGTTCATTCTTTAACCTGGTCTACTTGAGAGTGTAAGAAAGATCAAGAGTCTAAGGTAATAAGGTACTAAATATAAGACGATGGAGTCCTGAAGGTAAGAATCTTGTCCAGTTCAGATTTAATGTATTTAATTTTACATCTTGTCATTTCGGATATCCTGTCTTTTAATATGAATAGAAACAAAAGGAATAATTTTTTCCTTTTATACAAACGTATATTTCTCTTTGTATTTGTGTATATATACGTTATATAATTGTATTGGAAAAATAATCATTAACTTAATTTGAAACTATTACCTTGACCTATTATGGTCTGGTGGACTGGACGGAGAACTCTTTGGATATACGTCCAGTCCTTCGTTGTCAATCTTGACCTGTACCCTTTGTTGTCTGACCAAGGTTTATCCTTTTCCTCATGTAGTTCCGACATATAACAGTGGGATGAATAAATTGAAGACACGTCTCTTGTAGTACTCTTTGCGATCCGACCTTCTTCGTGTTCGACCTTAGTTCTAACGGCCCTCTTTATAGTTATTGGAGTCTATACGTCTACTGTGGTGGGAATACCGTCTTTCACTTCTCCTTGATTTTTCGGAGAACTACTTTCACTTTCTCCTCTCACTTTTTCAACCGAATTTCGAGTTATAAGTTTTTACTTCTAGTGCCGTAGACCAGGGTAGTGAAGTACCCTTTATCTACCCCTTTGTCACCTTTGTCACAGTCTGAAATAAAAAACCCCGAGGTTTTAATGACGTCTACCACTAACGTCGGTACTTTAATGTTCTACGAATGAGGAACCTTCCTTTCAATACTGGTTGGATCTATCGTATAAGTTTTCGTCTCTGTAATGAAACGGTTATTTCCAGGCAGATCAGTTCCGATACCAAAAAGGTCATCAGTACATACCTACACTTTCAGCCTGACACTTCTTTCGACTCGTGACTTCTTAACTACGAAAACTTGACACCACCACCTCTTCTGAGAACTCTCAGGGAACCTGACGTTCCTCTAGGTTGGTCAGGTAAGATTTCCTCTAGTCAGGACCCACAAGAAACTTTCCTTACTACGATTTCGACTTTGAGGTTATGAAACCGGTAGAATACGTTTCTCGACTGAGTAACCTTTTCTGAGACTACGACCCTCCCTAACCCCCGTCCTCCTCTTCCCCTACTGTCTCCTACTCTACCCATCTACCGTAGTGACTGAGTTACCTGCACTCAAACTCACTTGAGGTCCTCAACCTCTACCTGTCCCTCCGGACCACACGACGTCAAGTACCCCAGTGTTTCTCAGTCTGTATTGACTCACTGACTTGACTTGACTTGACTCACCTTGACAAGTAAGGTAATAGGGTTAATGAATACTAGGACAATATTTAAAGTGGTCGGACGTTTTGATCAACGGGTGACTTCGGTTGAAGGTAGTTAGGGAAAGAGTTAATTGTTCGGTAAAGATGAAATGTAGGTTATACACAAGTGTGACACGATCCTGAAAATCCCGTTAATTTATTTAAATTTTTTGAATCAGGTTAATTCTTATTTAGTTTCAATGTAAGGAACCACAATTAACACACGTATTACCCCTAAATTCCTCCTCTATTTTTCTCTTCCATCAAGATCTATCTCTTTCGAAATAACCCAAACACTGTTTACTCAACCTGAGACTTCCAACCCGTTCTATACCTGTAAGGTCATTCTTGTACCTTGTTTAATTGTATTTGTTTACGTACCTCTACCATGGTTAATACGGTACTCGTCGTCCTTGTCTCGTCTCCCACAAATGACTGTGTTTGTTTGGTGTGACGATGTCCTGCGATGTCCCGTCACGTTACTTCCACAAAAACTGAACTCCCGTAGCGTTGTACCTGTTCCATCAAACTTCTTTAGTAGTCCCTCCCTACTTAGGAGTATAGGGGTCTAATGGACGGGATGTCTTGTCAGGTAAAAGTCTACCTTAATTTTACAGATAACGTACGAGAAGAAGGTAATTAAAAACATTCACAACCCAACGTTAATTCTATGACAAACAATTCTTTTAGATTTTATAGACTTCGGATGGAACCGGGTCCGATGAAGGAGAACTCCAAAAGTTCCTTCTATATTACGGATCTCGTTAGAAAAATTTTGTATTTCGTATATTGTAGTGAGGACCCGAATTTTAGAAGATTATCTGAAGGTCGTAGTAAGACTACACATTTTTCGAACTTTCAGTAGTGAAAAGTAGGAATGTAATTCTTTTTTCCATTAGCATGACTTTTAGTTACTCCCCAAAAAAAAAAAAAAAAACCTGGGTAGTCTCTTGACCCCAGAGTCCTGTTTCGTGGTGGTACTTTAAACATCTCTACTCATGTAGACCTTTCGGTATTGGTTCTAGACAAATGGAACTTTTCTTCGACGACCTCGGTACCTGACCTTCCTTGTGAATTCACCATTAAAACTAATTAACGATTTCTGACTCACACAAGATTAAACTCTCACTCTTTGTGGAACCCCGGGTGTGATACTCGAACTGTAGGGGTCGTCCAACAGTACCACTCCTAGACTCTTCCCAGGAGAATACCGAGATTGACTGTTCCCTTCTTATTAATAATACTTTATGAGTATGTCGGAAGAGGTATTGGTTCCCTGTGAGAGGTCTCGTTTTTTGAATGGTATAAGGTCGACACCTTCCCCGTAAGGAGAGTGAGGTCCAAGAAAGTCCGAGGGACAGAGTGGCTTCCCACCATATCCCCACCTCCAACCTCACCTGTATTAACTAGACTAGTCCTTCCTTTTTCTTTGACACCTCTTTGTGACACTTTGAGCGTCGGGGTCATACGTCTGGTTAGTCTTCTAAAAACTCTAAATTAATCTAGTATTTTGTGAGAGGGAGAGGATGTGAAATGGTGGTATAGTTTTTCCTAGATTGTACATTGTTAGTTGGTATCAACTTTCTCGACGTTCTGTCATTTCGGTTTCAGTTCTCCCCTCTATTTTTACTCTTGTGTCCTTCTTAAACTTCGAAGACCGTAGTTTTCGATGTCGTTTGTAATTTGTATCGGGTTGAAGATCGACTAATTATATTTGTCAGTGTGGCTTCCGGACATATGGAGTTAAGGATAATGGACTATGTACACTTTGAAAGTGGTTTTTTATGTTCCATATGATTTTCGATTCTATTTTGTTAGACTTCTTTATTTCGTTAGTAGTTTTGGTCTGAATCTATCTTAATGGTTTATCCCTTAAATTTTAATTGACTAACTATACAACTCTCGATATTACCTTTGTCATCTACTGTACGTTTTTGTTTGCCCATTATATTTGTCTCTATCTTTGAGATTCTTTCATAGTTTTCCTTTACGATCTGTAGCTCTATCTTTACTTTTCATGGAAACTACCTAATAGTCACCTGAGTGCCTCTTCCTTTACCGTTGGGTGAGGTTATGAGAACGGACCTCTTAGGGTACCTGTCTCCTCGGACCATCCAGCCTGTGCTGACTCGCTGAAATGAAAGTGAAAAGTGAAAGTACACAACCTCTTCCTTTACTGTTGGGTGAGGTCACAAGAACGGACCTCTTAGGGTCCCTGCCCCCTCGGACCACCCGACGGTAGATACCCCAGCGTGTCTCAGCCTATGCTGACTTCGCTGAGTCGTCGTCGTCACCTGAGATGTACCGGTTACTTTTTTTAGACACTGGAACTTCCATCCTGTTATCTCTGAAGGGTTGGACCTTACATTTCCCTTTTTACTTTTTTTAGTCTTGTCTTGTAGGTTCTTAACACCTTGTTAAAGTCTTCAACATTGTATGGGTTGACCCCATTGTCTTCTTCTTTTCTCATCGTCTTCTTTATTAACTTCGTTACTACCAGTGATGGAAGAGTTTAATTACTGTATAGTTTAGTATCTAGGTTCTCGACTCTCTTGTGATTCGTCTTATTTATATTTTTTGTGTTGTTGTTTTTTGGGTTGTTTTGGTACTAAAACCATCTAATATCAACTAAATGTCTTTTGGGTTTTGTTTCTCTTCTAAAAAGTGTTCTCAATTTTTTGTTTTTTTCGGTTTTGTATGGAACAGATACCTTTTTGTTCCTATTCTTTGGTACTATTCTCTTGTTTCCTATTCTCTTGTTTCACTTTATAAATTTCAAAACTTTCCTTTTTTGGGGTGGTTGGATCTTAAGATATAGTTCGGTTTTATGGGAAGTTTTAACTTTTCCCTTATCTAAAGGAGTTTGTTTTTGGTTCCCTTGAGAAACAGTCGTCTAACCGGAATGTTTTTTACTAATTTCTAATAAGAAGTCCCTTTTCCTTTTACTATATCCATTTTGTAAACATAGACGTATTTCTCTCCTTCATATAACCTTTTCCCTATTTACTTCCATTTTATTTTATAAAATAAATTTTCTATTGAAAATTTTAACCGACTTGTAATTTTAGTATACGACGACGACGATTCAGCGAAGTTAACACAGGCTGAGACACGCTGGGGTATCTGCCGTCGGGTGGTCCGAGGGGGCAGGGACCCTAAGAGGTCCGTTCTTGTGACCTCACCCAACGGCAAAGGAAGAGGTTACGTACTTTCACTTTTCACTTTCACTTCAACGAGTTTCACTTTCACTTCAGTAAGTCAGCACAGACTGAGGATCGTTGGGGTACCTGACGTCAAAAGGTCCGAGGACGTAGGTACTCTAAAAGGTCCGTTCACATAACTTCACCCAACGGTAACGGAAGAGACAATCTTAGTATATCNAGGTTACGTACTTTCACTTTTCACTTTCACTTCAGCGAGTTTCACTTTCACTTCAGTAAGTCAGCACAGACTGAGGATCGTTGGGGTACCTGACGTCAAAAGGTCCGAGGACGTAGGTACTCTAAAAGGTCCGTTCACATGACTTCACCCAACGGTAACGGAAGAGACAATCTTAGTATATCTCTCGCATTTTTAAGAATACGGGTCCGATGTAGGGTTTTGTTAATTTAGTCTTAAAAACCCGAACCTGGGTCTGTTAGAAGAGTTAGAAGATAATTTTTGAGACCACTAAGGTTATACGTACGTCACTTCCAATTTTTTTTTACCCAACCATCAAAGTACTACCTTAGGTGACACATACAAATTGTAGAGGTCTCCCTTTCAGATTTCTCGTGAGACTAAATCTTGAGGACGGGTATTTTCATTCTCCTAAATATTTCAATAAACGACGAAAAAAAAAACAACAACAACTCAAAAGTGGGATCTCTCCGACACTCAAGTAGTCTTAGTCTATTCGGCACAACACGAATAGAAACAGTCGTGTCTGATTACACACTATTTATAAACAGATCACGTACTTATGTATGAATTTCTTTTTGGTGAGAATGAATACGTTTAAAAACGGAGTTGTGACAGATAATGTTCTACGAACCTTAGAAAGATCATAAACACTTGACAAATCCCCAAAGACCTTCCCCGTCTCTTCCCGACATAGTAACGTCACCGTCTCCTTTTAGTGAAATGGGAAGTAGAGGGAACGGACGACCGAGTGGGTAAAAGAAAAAGGTAACGGGGATCAGAACGGGAAGTGAGTCCGAGACGGAAGAGGACGACGTAGAATACCCCGTTTATGAGACAACTAACTCTCCTTCACATAAAGTATGAGGGGTCTTTACACTCATAACATTCATTCTTTTGTCGGGTGTAGATCTCGTCCACTACTTTTCTTCAGAAACAGTTCTAAAAAAAAATTTAATTGAACCTCGTTGATGAAAAATTTTTACACCCTTGATGAATACGACAACCTTCAAGTGAGTCAGTGAGTCAGTACAGGTCGAGAAACGTTGGGATATCTGACACCGGGTGTCCGTGGACAAAAGTCCCCTACAAGATCCGTTCTTTTGACCTCACCTAACGGTAAAGGAAGAGGTCCCCTAGAAGGGCTGGGCCCCTAGTGAGACACAGAAGACGTAACCGTCCACCTAAAAATATCGACTCGGTGGTCCCTTCGGACTCCTTAATGAATATCGTCCACGTATAACACTCCAAAATTTCCCTATGCTAAGAAGAAACTGACCCTCTGTGACAAGTAGTCGTTCATCTCTTACTGTCCACTATAAGTTCTCCCCCTCTAGTAGTAGTGACTTAGGGAGAAGAGGGGGAGTGGGTATAACGAGACCGGTGTGACCTGTGGTAGAACAGACGACTTACAAGGTCCGTTCCGGATGGGAAGACGGACTCTCGGAAACTAACTTGACTCTACAAAAAGGGTGAACCTACGAGAAGGGGTTCTTTAGACGAATCGATTAAGGAACAGTTCAAGTTCAGAAGGAGGATCTCCAATGTGAGTAGTGTGAGAACAAGAGGAACGGGATCAGATAAAAAAGAAAAAGATTCCATAATTGGTGTTGGATGACTGTAAATTCAACCTACGAGTAAAAAATTAAAAAGAAACAAAGATGGTAAACCTTACATTCAGGACGGTTCAGTCCGTAGAATTAGACAAAACAAGTGACTACATGAATTCCGGGGTCTTGTTCAGGACCGTGTATCAAACACGAGTTATTTATCAACTTACTTACTTACCCTCTTTTCCTAAGGTTCTCGTTTACCTTTTCGATCTCTTTGTGTCTCAAACCTCCTTCTTCGATCCCTTGACACGTCATTTTCGGACCCCACCTCTTTTATCCTAGGTCGTAGGTTGTAGACACCTCTCTCTTTTGAATACAGGTCCGGTCACTTTCTCCTCCATATCTCTTCAGTCGACACTCCTTACTCCAACCCTACAGTTACGTCAAAACTAATTTCAATTTTCCCTCTTTAATACCCGGTCACCTTCTCTGAATAATGAGGACTCCTTAGGTCTTTTTCCGATTTCTACCATTAAATTGAACCCTTAACCTCTACCTTCACACATCTATGATTAGTAAATATTCGATTTTCAAGTCCGAAAATCTTAATCCGATCTCTTCTGTTTTCCCGCAAATTCCTCTCACGACTGTTCGTCACGGACCTTTCTTAACACGAATTATATAAATATGGACTCGACAGTGATTTTTACCATTACCACGCTAACTCACGAAATTAATTTAGACTCGACACGACTGGTATGTTACACTTTCACATTCGTAACACCATGAAGTCACCTTATACTAAACACACTTTAAGGAAGTGAGAGACCGACGGGGAGACTGAACATACACGACTTGATGAGACTTATTGGTTACCGACACCGACCCACTACAATCTCCTCCGTTAGATCTTCCTTACGGGATCCCTATAGTCTTTGACCCCTCGTCTGGGTTTGGTTCCCACACCCCAACATGTCGGTACACACTCCCACACGTGTGTACGTTTGTGTGTCTGTGTCTGTGTGTTGTGTGTGTGTGTGTGTGTGGATATTACGGTTCAGACCTGGTCATCCCTAGTCAAATATGATAAGTCAAGTCAAGTTAACGAGTCAGTACACTCCAAAATTTCCCTATACTAAGACGAGACTTACTCAGCGACAAGTAGTCGTTCATCTCTTACTGTCCACTATAAGTTCTCCCCCTCTAGTAATATTAGCTTAGGAAGGAGAGAAACACCGGGGTACCTGACGTCGTATAGTCCGAAGGGATAGATAGTGGTTGAGGGTCTTGAACGAGTTTGAGTACAGGTAGTTCAACCACTACAGTAGGTCAGTAGAGTAAGAGACAGTAGCGGAAAAGGTGGACGGAATTTATGACAACCCATCCGGTTTTTCAAGTAAACACAAAAAGACATTGTAGAATACCTTTTTGAATCACTTGAAAAACCGGTTGGGTTATAAAGACAAACGGAGTACCTAGAATTATCTCACTATTCATTCGTGAACCCTAACTATCGTAACCATAAACCCCCACCGAATCACCGAGTCCCTTGTTAAAAAACCGTTTCTCAAGCTTCTCCTACCCTAAATTTTCCATCAAAGATATCAAGGGATGTAATAGGGTGGGACATGACCTTTACTCTTCCATTGGACTGGGATCCTGATAATCCATTATGGCGAACTAACTAGTACATTTTGACGAACCTGTAGTACGAAATACAGAATGGTTCCCTTCCTTAAAGAAATTTTAGAAAAGAAATTTTGACACGTGGTACTAGCTAACCTAGAAGTCATTTGTATTCGTCGCATAAAAAAAAAAAAAACAGAGAGGACGACGACGACGACGACGACGGTTCAGTGAAGTCAACACAGGCTGAGACACGTTGGGGTATCTACCGTCGGGTGGTCCGAGGAGACAGGGACCCTAAGAGGTCCGTTCTTGCGATCTCACCCAACGGTAAAGGAAGAGGTTGCGTACTTTCACTTTTCACTTTCACTTCAGTCAGTCAACACAGGCTGGGAGTCGATGGGGTACCTGACGTAAGATGGTCCGAGGAGGTAGGGACCCTAAAAGGTCCGTTAACCTTTTAGCCAACGGTTCTCCAACGGTAACGGAAGAGGTAACAGAGAGGATCAGACCCGTTTACTCCATAAAGACCATTCAGTCTGTCAAGGTGGACGGTCCCCCAACCCACTAAACCCTTCCCATCTCCCACTTACCTAACTTCCTAGTCACACCTCACCGTGACTGAATATCGATCTTGTAGAAGGAAGTCGAATAAGAAGGATAATAGGAAGACTTTACCGAGAATTTTTATTCACTCACCGGTGATTATGATAGTTCGTTTCAAAAAATTTCAATCTCATGTTAAAGGAGGAACAGAAACTTAGATGACTACTCGAAACTAGGGACCGTAGAAGGGTTATAACAAACGGAAACTAACGACTGTATTACCTATACAACAATAAAAGACATTTGAGATGTGTGTCCAGAATGTATTGGATTAATCGTAACTCCAATTAATTATCCCTCCTTTAACCGGAGAACTATTTTCACGTCTAAACATATGTTATAGTAATGTGTGACTTCCGACCTTCGTCTTTCTTCCTTTATCTCTTACGACAAAAAATCCTAATTATTCTGATCCGAGGAAAATACATGAATAACTTTTCATCTTATACTTGGGACTACATAACGTAACATTTCTTGTAAGACCTTTGTCGACTCTATGAGAAGTAGTTATTCTACGATACCATTCGAAAAGGGAAGATTTAATAACTGAGAAGTCACGAAACCCCTTTGTTGAAATTTTGGACCTTCTATATTTTAGTTCGAGAAGGACCGGGTTCCTACATATGTTTCACTAATTTTTTTTTTTCGGTCACATCTACTATAGTCACCAAATTTGTAATTCGAGTAATCAGGAATTCATGATATAATTTTTTTTTTTGATCGTTCTCTTTACAGACGAGATACCTTTGTTTTTATGTGTCTTAAATATTTCAATCAGTAAAGATAGGTAACGGTTTACTTTTCCTGATAAAAAAAAATCGAGAAATTTATTTTTAATACTTTCTTTTTACTGAATCACAAGATCTACAGTAATACTACTAAGATTTGTTTCTTGTGTCTAGTCGTGTGTTTCCCTGACAAATCATTCTGACACTAAAGTAAGAACTGGTCTATCCCCTGATTTTCCTACATATAAAGGGGTAGATATAGGGTGGTCAGAAACCCACACTTGTGAATGACATTTGTCATCGATTAAAATGATCAAAATACCTTAAGACGTTCTCGAAGGGTAATCACTCGTAAAATTCATCAGTCACATATTTTTTGTACTACTACCTCCTTAGACTTCCCGTTTCTAATTTGATACAGGGGCATAGACTTCACAATCCATGTCTAAAACTCACACTCTCCAAGTCCTTTTATCTTCGTCCGTCTCGTTGTTTCTTTCCTACGACACCCTTAAAGTCTCCTTAACAAGGTGTAGAACCCGTTAAAATAAAAGTCGTCTAAGTTTTTCCATCTTACTTTTACCATCGATACCTTGACCAGGGTCTTATAGCCAGGGTCTTATAGATTCCTCTTCCGACCGGTCCTTCTGCCGACCCCCTCTCTGCCTTCGACACCCTTCTCGCAGGCCCTCGGTTTTTATCTAAACTATAAAGACAAAACAGGTTAAAGATCCATTTTCAAGGGGAACACGACCCCTCTCTACTTTTATGTAAAGAATACGGTCTGACTTGCAAACCGGTCCTATGTTAGTGTGAAACCAACGATTGTCAGACATGTGGAAATCGTTTGGGTTCAGAACTATAATATCACGTGACCTTCGTCGACCGAAGGATCACGAAGTAAAACTGTGAACCTTATCGCTACAATTTTGGTGACTGAAAGACTTTCTTATCAAACCCCTTCCGTTCTTTACCATAGACAAACACAATTGTCTGACGAATCAATATTCAACGAGAGTTTCCAGTCAAAAACTCCGAAGGATGGTAGAGACTACTGTTGATATTTATATAAACGTCGAAATAATATAAAAGGATGAAAAAAGAAGTAAAACCGATAAGAAAACCAAGTCTTGTATATAGTCCCGGGTAATGGATGATAAATGTAACCAAACAATGAATTTGGAGAAATCTGGAACTTTTACACTTCAGAACTCTCCTTTAGAATATAAACAATCCCAACCTTTCTATGGTACTTCCAGTTCTAAATAGTAAAAATAAATGACTTTCCAAGAATTCTGTAAAATGTTTCTAGTAACACGGACTCGACCTCTTACTTCCTCCTGATTCGTATTCATTAATCGTTGACACTTATGACTTAATCGAGATTCCTGTCGTAAGGGATAAAACCCAAAGGTAACAAATCTTAATACTTGTCTCAGACTTTGGATCCGATTGTCACTCATTGTCGAAAGTACTTCTGTAACTCGGAAAATCCCTGTTCGTACTACTGTACGGTTCGACAGTAACCTCCCCAACGAGAGGAAGTCCTTCATTGACCGGACACGTTACACTATCGTCTCTTTGACCACAACTTTGTATCCCTTCTGGTGTATCGACACCGACCAGGGTATTTCCCACCGACTTGAAAGGATGTGTGAACTTTATCTGGACATATTAAAAGATCTCTGGAACACCCCCTGTCAAATAATGGTGACTTTTTCCTCCTGTAAACAAATGGAAAATCGTCGTGTTTTTTTCGATTTTACATGAGTCTGTTACGGTTCTAGACTATGACTTTAAATCGTACACTATCGAAATCTTCCGACTCGTCTTTCCGATCTAAAATTCAGGAAATTTACAGCACGAGTCTTTAACATAATATAACTTCTAGTAGGGTTATTTGTTGAGATCTTAGAAAGATTGTTTTCCTAGGGGATATCAACCCTCCGTCCTATCAAGAACTTATGCCTGAACATATGGACAGGTACGTGATAGTAGTTAACTTACCTTGTTCTCAAATAAACCTGGACGATACACAATCTGTAACACTATCTGAGACCTCTACCCTTCTGGTCTTCTGAATCAAGGAAGGACTGTTTCCTTTTGTTTTCTGTCCACATTTACCTATAAGACAACTGTCACATTGAACACTATCAGAAAGAGACAAGATCAACCATTTCTCGACCTCATACTGAAACAATGCCACCGAGTCTCCAATTTCGCGGACGGACCTTACACCCTCTGGGTCCAAGCTAGGGACCAAACCCTTCTAGGGGACCTCTTCCTTTACCGTTGGGTGAGGTCATGAGAACGGACCTCTTAGGGTACCTCCCTCCTCGGACCATCCGATGATCAGGTACCCCAGCGTTTCTCAGCCTGTACTGATCCGCTGAAGTAAAAGTGAAAGTGAAAGTGAAATGGGAATCCTCTCATATAATAAAAAGTCCGTCACTTCTATCGAGGGAAAAGGGTTTCCACCGGTATCAGGGTAAGAAGGACGGGGTCAAATTGAAGGGGATGATTCGACCGTTCATCCCAACTATATGAAACCATCATCCCGTCTTTCGGGACAAAAAGTCCCATTTCTCACTAGTCTTCAGATACCTCTACGGAGAGGACATGTTGGTGACCCTCTTACTACACATTGAACTAATACTCTCCTCTACATGACTCTGTGACGGAGAGTCTCCCACTTTTCCTTTTAACAAAAATTAGATCACCTACTCTCACACGATTCTAATTTATTCTAACCTCTGACCCGGACATTCCTGTCTACAAGTTAGTAGAGACTGTGTCGTCAGGATTGAACCGACTACGGGTCCTACACCACTTATACTTCGAGAGTTTCGGAACCCTTAGGTTCGTATCCCATCAGAGTCGACTCTACTAAAAGGTCCTCACCAGAGTAAGAGAAAACTTTAAGGTGTCACCGGATACCTTTCTGAACCGTAAGACGGGAATGAGAGACGTATCTTGTAAGGTCTAGTTAATCTTCGTAATCCATTCATGGAGGAGTCGAGGAGGGACACCATGAAGGTTTAGGGCGGAGGAGTCGAGGAGGGGAGGAGAAGGGGAAAATATAATCCCTCCACAAGAAAGAGGTCCATGTCCGGTCCCGAAGGACAGGAGTCTTGTAAGGTATGAATTGGGTAGAGATCGAACATACAAATCAACACTAAGTTGAGATCGGAAGAGTAGGTATAAATTTGGAATTGTTTAAAAAACTTTTATTTTGGAGGAAGTTGAGTTTAGAAAACGTTAATCACAGAGTAAGAGAAGTTCTGGAGTCAAGTAAAGTGAGAGAGTCAACACAGGCTGAGAAACACTGGGTACCTGACGTCGTACGGTCCGAAGGGACAGGTAGTGGTTGAGGACCTCGAACGGTAGGTTTGAGTACAGGTGGCTCAGCCACTACGGTAGGCCGGTAGAGTAGGAGACAACAGGGGAAGAGGAGGACGGAAGTTAGAAAGGGTTGTAGTCCCAGAAAGGTTACTCAGTCAAGAAACGTAGTCCACCGGTTTCATAACCTCGAAGTCGTAGTAAGGAAGGTTATTTATAAGTCCTGACTAAAGGAAGTCCTATTTGACCAAACTAGAGAAACGTCAGGTTCCCTGAGAGTTCTCAGAGGAGGTCCTGGTGTTAAGTTTTCGTAGTCAAGACACCGCGAGTCGAAAGAAATACCAGGTTGGGAGTGTAGGTATGTACTGATGACCTTTTTGGTATCAAAACTGATCTGCCTTGAAACAACCGTTTCATTACAGAGATGAAAAATTATACGACAGATCCAACCAGTATCGAAAAGAAGGTTCCTCATTCGTAGAAAATTAAAATACCGACGTCAGTGGTAGACGTCACTAAAATCTTGGACTCTTTTATTTCAGAGAGTGACAAACGTAACAAAGGGGTAGATAAACGGTACTTCGATACCTTAGTAAACGGTACTAAAATCAAAAAACTTACAACTCAAAATTCGGTCGAAAAAGTGAAGTTCTGGATTGAACAAAATAAAAAAATAATTAAAAATAACCACATATCAACGAAAAGATACAACACAATCTGACATGTCGTTTCACTTAGTCGATATGTATAAGTAGATAGGGAAGAGAAAGCCTAAAAGAAGGGTAAATCCAGTGGCGTCTCATGACTTATCTCAAAGAAAACGACATGCCATCAAGAGTAATCAATAGATAAAATATACAAATATACACACACACGTGCACGTACACACATACGATTCAGTGAAGTCACTACAGGTTGAGAAACTCTAGAATACCTGACATCTGACCGTCGGAAGAGATAGGTACCCTAACAAGTCTTCTCTTATGACCTCACGCAACAGTACGGCAGGAGGTCCCCTAGAAGGACTAGGTCCCTAACTTAGCTTGGACGTAGAGGACACCGAGGACATAATGTCAATCTAAGAAATGACGACTCGGTGGCCCTTTCAGGTAGATGAAATATGTATCATAGTTATCACATACCCGGAGGGACCACCAAGTTTACCATTTCTTAGAAGGACGTGTACACCCTCTGGACCTAAACTAGAGAGGAAACCCTTCTAGGGGACCTCTTCCCTTACCGTTGGGTGGGGTCACAAGAACGGACCTCTTAAGGTACCGTCTCTTCGGACCATCCAAGGTCAGGTACCCCAACGTCCCTCAACCTGTGTTGACTCATTGATTGAGAAAGTGTGAAGTGAAAGTAGTCATCACATATATACAACTAGGTTTGAGGGGTTAAGTAAGGTGGCGGAGAGGGGGAGGGGCGACATCATAGGTATACAAACAAAAGATACTAGACACAGAGATAAAGACGAAACGTTCATTCAAGTAGACATAGAAAAAAGATCTAAGGTGTATATTCACTATAATATGACATAAACAAAAAGAGAAAAAATGAATAAAGTGAGACATACTGTTAGAGATCCAGGTAGGTGTAGAGACGTTTACCGTGTCAACACAAGGAAAAATACCGACTCATTATAAAGTACATCTACACATGGCGTAGAAAAAATAGGTAGGGAGAACAACTACCCTGGATCGAAAATTTTCAACAAACACATGTTGACAGGAGTAAAGGAATGGAAGGTGAGTAAAACCGAAGGTGGGTAGTTCGGTGTATTCGTCGATAGTAATTTCAGTGGACACTGAAGAGACAGTGATTTCGGTCACTATCAAAAGTCAGGAGTAACATAGGTCGAATAAGCATCGTACGGAAGGGAAAATTTGTAGGAGAGAGAACCGAGCCTATTTCGCTGTGGGAGGATCAAACGGAGACGAAACCCCTGGTGTCAGAAAACATAGAAGGAAAGAGACCGGTAACTTACAACTGGTTCGAAACCTGGCTTAAGGAGTTCGAAACCCAAATAAGAGAAGAGAGAAAAGGGACTGGTAAGACTGGGGGTAGAAATCACCTTGAAACAACTGTCAAAATGACAAGGTCATAGAGAATGAGGAAGAAAATTGCGGTAAAATGGGCATCAAACAAACAAACAAAAAAAATTAGACTACCTCTCCTTGGTGGAGGGAATATCAGTAACACGTACCAGAATTACCCTGGTGGTCAGTTTCTAGAGACGAAAATGGACTTGTCGTTTTAATCTTAAAGTAAAGACCCTTATAAATGGAGTTGACGGTCTCCTACCTTTTTTAACCCAAACTCAATAAGGACACCACACTGCGAAACTTTAATGGTGAGTAACTAAAGATAACGGAGTCAGGGGTCTCGGTCAGACTATGAAAGGAAGAATCCGAATTTAGAAAAGAACTCTGGATATGGCATAAAGGAACATGACTTAAGAAAATAGTAGTGAAAAGTAAATTAGATCGGGTCCTCCTAAAGATTAAGAACGTTGGTTTTTTAACACTGACTATGCATAGGTAACGGAGTTCACAGTAGGGGTCTATCTACTAAAAGGTCGAAAACAGAGGTCGGGTCTTGAGAGACTCGAGATGATAATAAAGGTAAATGGATGAACTGTAAAGGTTTCGTAGAATTAGTTGTACAGGTTCTGACTTGAGTACCAGACATAAAGTTCGAAAAGAGAAAAGAGAAGTACTGTGGTAGTAGGTAGTCAATTCACTCAGTGTTCGGTTCCTCGACCATGAAAAGTGTGGAAGGGACAACGTATAGGTCAAATAGTTCTTCAGAAAAATTTAAAATGACGGATTTGAAGAAAAAGAGGATAATAAGGAATCAGGTTTAATGGTTGTAGGAAGACCTACTTACATTTTCGAAGGATTGAACCACTGGTCATAGATGATAAGGGAAGAAGGTAAGGAAAGAGTTTTGATACCGGTCTTATAATTTTTTTTTACGTTTGGACTACTATAACGGGGACAAATTTTGGAAAATTACCGAAAGGTAACCAAATCTTATTACTGAGTTTTTGAATTGAACCGAATGTTCTGGGACTTAACAAATCGGACAAGGAAGTTCGAAGTACAGTGAGGTGTAGAATTGAGAGAGGGATAAAGTCTAAGAATTTGGGGTGACCCAAAGGAAGACGGTGTTTAAGAAACAAACATAGAACGAGAGGTGTATCGTCCGAGAAGGGATGACCTCAGATCTCGTGTCTAAACCCTCAACCGTTTTACACCCACACTTGAGTCGAAACCAATAAAAGTGAAATAACATACCTAGAAAATAAAAAAAGAAACTACTAGATCGTTTAAATCTAGTTGTAATGTACTATCATACTTACTAGATCAGTAAGAGAACACGTCCTCTCTTTAAGTCTCAGTCTACTGACTTATCCCGAGTCACGAAGAAAATCCAATCTACGTTCCCTCCCTTCCTTTGTAGTGTTAAGTCCCCGGATGTAATATTAGTACTTTCCTTACGACTAACATGGTCCATACAAAGACTCGAGTAAACTCAAAGTCATTCTGACCTATACCGGATGGTGGAAGGAAGTAGAACTATAAAATAGTGGGGATCTACAATTAAATCGGTAGTGAAGGAATCTCTTCAGAAGAGACTTAGGGCGAGACGGGACAAATAACACGTCAAATTTATCCCCTAATTCAACATGTAGAGATCCTGACATTTAAGAGTGTCATCTGAGTCTACACTTACCCCAGTAAACCCTAATTCACCCTGTCGGTAGAGACTGAATTTATTACTCTAGTTTAATAAACAGCCGTCGACGCAATCCGTAATGACTGTTTTACCTCCGTGCCGGGGTTGGGGGAGAGGAGTAGAGTATCCGTGCCAGGACCCTACTTCCTCAATCCGGAACACTAAGACTGAACAAGACAGGAAAGAAACCAACTCAACCGACCTTTCTTACAATTCCACGAATAACAAGAACTCTCTTTGTACTCTTTCGTGTTTCGGAAGACGAAAACACGGGTCTTTTATTAGACATTTTATTGGTAACTGTAAACAAGTTTCTAGAAATGTTTCTTACAGGGTCCTACTCGTACATCCGACGTCGGACTCCGGTACCCTTCCTAACAAAAGACTCTGGACAAACACTCCCTTTATAAACACCGTCTTCATCAAACGACTCCAATTCCAAATCCTTATTAATTCTTATCGATTTTCGGAAAAATCCTCTATCACTAGAATTTTACGATCCCCGTTTGTCCTAAATCTTTCTATTCTTTATTTGACTCCTTACACCGTACTCAATGTTACATTAGTGTTCAATTCACATCCTGTGTATTCTCTTTCATCTATTAACTATCATTTCGGCTAAGATCTTAGTGACTTCGTCCTTGAGACATACTTCCTGTTGTTACTAAAGACCTCTGTTATTTAGACCCACCCCTTTTGACTTTTACAGTTTGGAGACTGGATTACGAAAACAGTTTCATATTTTCTCTTGGACTTCGAACTTTATTTGTACATCAAGGTATGATACTCAGTCTCCGATATAGTAGGAGATGGGTGTGGCGAGTGGGGAAGTCCGACTAAGGGACCGACAACCTCGACCTGAGGTCGTTAATAATAATTATAGAATATATCCCCTAGATAGTCCCATAGGACCAGCATCCTCCCCTCTGAACTTCTAACGAATTAAGAGGAGTTACTACCATAACAGAGAGAAATACTAGAAGTAACACATTAAAATCGAAATAAGTACCAAGGTTCAACACACGGTATGTCACTTTCTTCTCCCAGACAAGAACGATACACAGAGGTATATCTTCGTTCGTGGATAAAGTGTCTACATTGGGGTCACCAGAATAGAAGTACATAATACGGGATGTACGTATATACACATAACACATACGTATATGTGTATATATGTATAGGAGTATGGTGATTCCTGAATGTGCTCAAGTAAGATCCTAGGAGGATGACTAAGTGCACCTTCCCATGTGTGTCTTAGTGTTGAGACGGTCGGTCCTTCTCTCTCTTCTCCGACAACACGTCCAGTGGGTGAGACACTGTAGGGGTCAGACCCTCCCATGAAACATTTTCGAGGACATTTGGTACAAAGAAAAGAGGTCTCGAAAAGAAAGTCAAACAGTAATGTATAAATAATTACAATGACGATTTCAGACAGAGGAGGTAAGTAGATTCGAAAGTAGTCTTGTTTGGACACTGAGAGTCAGGGACCGTGAATCGTGTCAGACCGAGGATTGTCCGTGAGTCATTTATGTACACCTGACACATTCGGTTACTCGGGTCCGACACAAAGAAAACCCACACCTTCGTCCTAACCGAAGGGAAAGACCTGAGAGAGATAGGAATCTGAGAACCTGGTGTCGTCCTACTTAGGGGTCCTTCCTCTAGGTCCCGAGGGTTAACGTAAGTCAGGAGATAAACGTCTAAGACATGAACACTTAAACGGATGAACGATTTTAAATAAATATAGAACGTTTAATTACGAGAGTCGTGAAAATATTCAGTAAACGTTTTTAGGTGTCTCACTGTTTTTACACTTAACGGGTTAGATGTACAAGGGACGACCTGTCTGGTTCTACAGTGGGACGGAGTAAAAAAGACGAGAGTATGACATTTACACAGAAAAAAACACCAGATAAACGACGACGACGACGATTCAGCGAAGTCAGCACAGACTGAGACACGCTGGGACACCTGTCGTCGGGTGGTCCGAGGAGGTAGGTGTCCTAAGAGGTCCGTTCTTATGACCTCACCCAACGGTAAAGGAAGAGGTTACCAGATAAATCACGGTACAAAAAATATATACCCGAAGGGAATATCGAGTCAACCATTTCTTAGACGGACGTTACGTCCTCTGGGACCCAACTAAACACCCAGTCCTTCTAGGCGACCTCTTCCCTATCCGATGGGTGAAATCATAAGAACCCGAAGGAAACACCGAGTCAACCATTTCTTAGACGGACGTTACGTCCTCTGGGACCCAACTAAGGACCCAACCCTTCTAGGGGACTTCTTCCCTTTCCGATGGGTGAGGTCATAAGACCGGACCTCTTAAGGTACCTGACATATCAGGTACACCAGCGTTTCTCAGTCTGTGTCGTCGCTGAAAGTGAAAGTGAAATATACACACACACACATATATATATATATATATATAAATATAAACACACACACACGAAAAACAACCACTGAAGTGACAAATTTACCGAGGGTTCATATCACGACTTCACGACAGATGACGAGGATTCATGTTTTTCCGATATTATACGAATGTCTTTTTTTATTCAATCTATTCGAAGTAAGTACGTACTTAATATTACGACAGTTGACACTCAATTTACAGTGACTTACTGGTTATATATAAAATTTTCCCTACAAATTTATCTTTGTCTGTATTTTGTTCCAAAACATGACTGACCAAACACTTTCACAACACTGATCTCCGAATGTCCTTGGATTGGGACACAAAGGGGATCCTCGTTACCAAATCATAAGTGATTGAGTCTCAAGGTCCGTTGTAATACTTTGTATTGATGACACTTATTACTCTCAAGTCATATGAAACCCAAAAATTTTTTTTAAGGCACTTCTCATTTACTCTCCTGATATAATTGAGAGTCTCTAACATCTTTATAAGCATTCTAATGTATCAATTGTGATTTCGAAACATCCAAGAGACTGTCTTTAATATGTTTGGACGACAATCGTAAAAGTCTATTTATGTCCACCAAGGGGGTCAAGGTAGGAGAAGGGTAGAGACAGAAAAATAAAACGTGGTCCTTCTTGGAACGTCCGTACACACTTATGAAGTCTGAGGTACAAGTTCGGGAGAAGTATGGACGGCGGTCTATGAACCTCGGGAATGAGACTTATAAACGGGGAACCACTATGGACATCGGTTCCCCACTCATATGACATGGTTCACTCATGTGAACCATCCATCCGGTCCCTTTTCCCGAAACAATCGTGACCTTCTCCCGAGTCTTTATAATCCGTCCTATATCATCCTAGGGTCGATGACCCAAATCTTCCGCCTGTATGTGTCTGAGACTCACAAGTTCAAGGACATGAAAAGGGAACCCAAGAAGCGGGGTAACATCCACTTTCTGTCTCATCCTGAAATCTCTTGACCCGAATCGTGTCCTCGTGATCAAATGTTTCAGATTTCATTCATGACACGCACGCCATACCACACCATGTTTTCACCAATCACCCTGTTTTCACCAATAAAGATAAAGGTTTAATCCATCTTCTTTACCCTCTCCCTTCTTTATCCTGTAAGAGATATCTTTTTACTGTAGACTTGAGTCAAAAATCTCCTCTAATCCTTGAAAGGTTCACACGACTCTATTCCTACCTCAATCCTCCTCTTTTATACAGTTCGTCCCCGACCTCACACGTTTTTTTTTAATCTCTGAGTTATACTGTCGGAAAAGGTACTCGACACTCATTAAATCATCCCGATATCGTATCGTGCTCTCCGTATCTCCGAGGATCCTTCCGACTTGGACACAGCGACTCCCGGAACGAACAAAATATAATCTCCGAAAGAGATGAGGAAAGAAAACGACCACAACCCCTTAATAGATGGTTATGGTAGGTTGGAGACAAAATCAGTATCATTGTACGTACAACCTACATTCAAATAACATTACAAAAGTCCACTTCACACTTCTCCTCCACTTGGAATCAATATCGTGATACCTTTGTATAAATAATACATTCTCCGTGAAAGGGTTCCCAAAATGTCTATCCTAAATTAGAAATATACTTAGGACTCGTTATCCATGATAATAAATAGGGTTAAATATCTACCTCTTTGAGTCCGTTTTTTTTTTTTTTTTCCGATTTATTCTGTGATAATTGACTTACAGACACAGCTGAGTTTTAAGTGTACGACTTCGGGATTAGTATACTACCATAAACCACCACTCCAGAAACCCTCCATCGTCGGGTGAGGTCACAAGAATGGACCTCTTAGGGTCCCTGCTCCCTCGGACCACCCGACGGTAGATGCCCCAGCGTGTCTCAACCTGTGCTGACTTCACTGAACCGTCGTCATCGTCATCCATATCTTTCTAATGTCCCTCCTAGGGGGTACTAGTATAATGAAGGGGACATTCTCTTATCCTCTGGTCTCGTTAGGGAAAAGTGGTACACACCTTAGTAGTTCTTATGTTGGCATACATTTCGTCCTCTACCCAAGGGTGGTTTTAAGATTGGAACGGTCTGGGGACTAGAGTCTGAAAGTCTGAGATTTTGACAGTCTTTATTTACAAACAAAAATTTACACCGACGAGTAACCTTAGTATAGACCTCTAACCCTCTTTTCTTTGTTGTTATGGATCCGTAAATACAAAAAGTTTTTTTGAGGTTCTATTAAAATTACACGTAGACTTAAAATTTTCCACTAATGTCCAAATTTTTGTTGACCTGATATACTACTAGTAAATGAAAATAGACCAAACAAAGTGAAAAAGATAAAGTATAAATCACGAGGGTAAAGTAAATCAAATACAAGAGATTAAAGAAACAACGAAAAAAACAACAAGAAAGAGTTCACATCTTCTTTTCGAGTCTATATATATTCGAAGAGTCCACCACGATCACCATTTCTTGAACGGACGGTTACGTCCATGTGCACTCTCTACATCTAAACTAGAGACCCAACCTTTCTTGGGGATCTCCTCCCGTCTCGTTGTGTGAGGTCATAAGAAAAGACCTCTTAGGGTACCTGTCTCCTTGGACCACCCGATACTAGGCATCCTAACGTTTCTCAGTCTGTCCTGACTTCACTGAATCATATGTGTACGAGTACACATAATATTATAAATTAAAATCTTTTGAATAATTGAAAACGAATCAATTTTTAAAATCCTGTAAAACCAAGGTGAACAAACTGATTCATACTTATCTTACGATATAAAGATTAAATAAAAGTGAGTTTTGAAACTATATAAAGGTAAATAAAACCGTAGATTATAATGACGATTTTCAGATCTTTCAAATAATAAAATCACTAAAAATCTTTTTTCAAACTTACTCCGAACTCTGAAGATTAGGTTAAGATTCTTATATTTTTTGTGATACAACATTTTTTTTTCCTTTAATTATACGCTGTGTCAAAATAATTGATTTTATGTCTAAAACAAGTTTAAAATATTTTAAAATGTGATTACAGGTGATACACAAAAGTATGGAATAAGTTGGAGGGTGTAACATAAATCAACGCAACTCGTCGAAGTCGTCGTATGTTGTCTAAGACTATTTAAGAGAAAAGTAAAAATAAGATAATGTTTATGAAAGACTAAAAGAAACAGTTACCGAAGAATCTTGTGGTGGGTTGAAAATTTTCACCTGTAAATTAAAGGTTTATGTACCACAAAATTTACAAAGAAACGACATTAGTGGGAGACACAAAAAAAGTCAAAAAATTGAAATAACTCTGAAAGTTACCGATTCAGTTTCAAGAGAGAACCATTTACAGTGTGACGTGAACTTTTATACACCCAATAAAAGTTTATAGAAAACTGTAACTAAAGATTGTGTTAAGGTGTCACTATTCTGTTGTCTAAGACATACTAAAGTTATGGAAATCTGGTACTTTGAAACGTGGAATAAAATACAGAGACCTATACAAGGTCACAGAGGACAAAACACTTTTGAATTTGTCTTGAACATAGGACGACAACACACTTTAACATATTTAGAATTAATACACCTAAACCAAGCATAACGAAAAGTCCAGATGATATAGGAGGATGAAATGACAGATAAGTAAAATAACTAAAAACTCTCAAACTATAACTTTGAGGTTGATTTTTAGAGTTACATAGATAAATTTTTTTAACATTATATATCATCTTGATACACATTGAAACAAGAAATAAAACGTTCAGAGGACATTTACACAATAGTAGGAAAGTGTTAAATTTTTCCTTTTTTTTTTCTTTATTTACAAACGATAAATTCGGTAGGATAGATATCATAAAAACAACATCATAAGACTCGATCATTTGACAACTTCCAGTATAAAAATCATCGATAACAAGACCTCTGAAACAAGAATTGGAGATCCTATTCAACACTTCTCTCTACTCCCTCTTAAACTCTCTAATATCTCTCTAGATTAGAAGTTGGATTACTGTCTAATCTGCACCTCCTACTCTTTGTTTTTTACCAAGATCCTATCTGAGGTCTACACTGAACTCTTTTATAACCACTGTTAATCTTTACCTCTTACGTTTTTCTCGTCACTAGAACCCTCCTTCTCCGACACAGGGGGAACCTCGTGAGACTCGATCTCCACTACTACCACGTAAGTTCACCTCTACGGGTCGTCCGTCCAGGAGCTTGAGTCTCCTTCCAGTCAGTCTTCCCACTGAGGTCACGTTCCGTTTCCGAAGAGTAGAAATCACTCGTTGGAAATCGATTGTCTCTTGATTATCTTTTCGGACCTTCACTGAGTAAGCGGGGTTTCCATCGTTTCTATCTGTTATTTTCACATTTGACACTTAAAATAGTGGATGGTCGTCTTGTTGTTATCGTTCAATAAATTGGAAAGGTCGGGAACGAAAAAGTTAGACATTTTAACTTTAGTATTTTGGAAAGAGTACCATACTAATACTCCTAATTTGCCTTTCATAAATCTTTTATGAAAATCATAAATCTTGTCACTTTCATAAATCTTGTCACGAGTCGTGTATTATTCCCTATCCACTACGAAAAATAAATACCGTCTAAAAGACGTTTGTTTGAAATTAAGGTTTCGTCTCAATTAGAGAAGAACAGACAGAGACGTTGTTTTTCTTTTAGAAAACTTCTTTGAAAAAGTATGTCGTCTAGAGACATTTCGTTTAGGGTAAAACGGTATCCTTAACAATAACCCTACTACATTATTGTCCATGTATGGTGTAAGTATATGTGTGTTTTTACAACGAATAAATAAAAAAGGACATTTAAAGAAGGTGAGGAACTCGAGGACGACTTATGATTTGTTCAGTTTATATCAGGGTGTGTTTTGAAAATTAGGAGAAGTTCTTGAATATTGTCATCACTGTCAGAGGAAGTCCATTTACGATTATCTAACA
Organism: Capra ibex; assembly: GCA_006410555.1. NCBI lineage: Eukaryota > Metazoa > Chordata > Mammalia > Artiodactyla > Bovidae > Capra > Capra ibex. The sequence continues at coordinate 69,280,231 of SJYO01006231.1, read as the reverse complement.
GAAGAAAGTCTAGATAGTCTAAACAGAAAGGACTAACAGAAGAGGAAGATCTGAACAGAGGTTCTGTCACGGACCCACTTACCACAACCCACACCCTTTACCAATGAGAACTTCACCGTCGTTCTCCACTACTCTGGGTCACGTCCGGGAAGGCGACCCGGAGACCAAAGACTTCAGTAAGAATAACCGAAACTCAACCGTAAATCAAGAGTACGGATACCGACCACTTAAATACTACATAAGACAGTCAGACTACTTCGGAGTCGAATCAAGAACGACCGATAATGGGGAGTGGACTGCAGAGCACACGGGGGAAAGACGAGTTCGGACCCACGGGACGAGACGTCGGGTCTCCGACCCCAGTAAAGCGGGTAATGTTGTTTGGGAATTTTTTTGAGAACTCTGTCTAGTAGGAACTGAAGGTGAGACGTTGGAGGGACCTGACCCTCTGGTAGTCCCGAGAAGGTAGAGTGTACCCCCGGGTCCTACGGACCCCTCGGGACGACGACGACGACGATTCAACGAAGTCAGCACAGGCTGAGATACGCTGGGGTCTCTACCGTCGGGTGGTCCGAGAGAACAGGGACCCTAAGAGGTCCGTTCTTGTGACCTCACCCAACGGTAACGGCTCGGATTGAGATCACTAAAGGGAAAGGAGTTATCGAACGCAGTAGAGAAGGTAGACGTCGTCGTCCAACCCCACCCACACATTCACACATACGAGAGAATCAGTGTCTATTCCTATACTGGTGTCGAGACGACACGAAACTCACAAGATAAGTTGGATTAATGGTATGAAAGAAAAGACACTGAACTCTGGGACATAATACACCAGTTTTTCGGTCTAGGTTTCCTCAACCTATCTTCTCCGAAAAGTAGAGGGGAAAACAAAACACCCTATAAGAGGTACCGGATAAATGAAGGAATTACTCTACTAGAAAGAAAAAGGGACAAGGATCTCGATGCCCCCTTTACTTTTATGTATCTAATAAGGTCACTATGTTTACGGTCCTCGAAAACAAAGACCAATTTCTGATCCGGTAGCTATATTCGGTGGTTTTACGAGTTTCCTTACTATTCTGATGGTATTTTGAAATGTTTTCGTATATATTATTTCGATAAAATTTAGAATAGTCTAGTAAAATTACAAAAAACATAGAGTCGTATACATTCTTTAAGATGTCATAGTACACAATGAACTTGTATCTTTTAATTTGAGTCAACACAGTAATTAACCTGAAGTAATTTCGGTTATCGATTGTGTTATTCGTAAGTAATTTGACACCTTTTAAGACTTTCTCTACCCTTATGGTCTGGTGTACTGGACGGAGAGCTCTTTGGATGTACGTCCAGTCCTTTGTTGTCAATCTTGACCTGTACCTTGTTGTCTGACCAAGGTTTATCCTTTTCCTCATGCAGTTCCGACATATAACAGTGGGACGAATAAATTGAATATACGTCTCATGTAGTACTCTTTGCGACCCGACCTTCTTCGTGTTCGACCTTAATTCTAACGACCCTCTTTATAGTTATTGGAGTCTATACGTCTACTGTGGTGGGAATACCGTCTTTCACTTCTCCTTGATTTTTCGGAAAACTACTTTCACTTTCTCCTCTCACTTTTTCAACCGAATTTCGAGTTGTAAGTCTTTTGATTCTAGTACCGTAGACCAGGGTAGTGAAGTACCGTTTATGTACCCCTAGGTTGGTCAGGTAGGATTTCCTCTGGTCAGGACCCACAAGTAACCTTCCTGACTACGACTCCGACTTTGAGGTTATGAAACCGGTGAGTACGCTTCTCAACTGAGTAACCTTTTCTGGGACTACGACCCTTCCTAAACCCCGTCCTCGTCTTCCCCTGTTGTCTCCTACTCTACCGACCTACCGTAGTGGTTGAACTACCTGTACTCAAACCCACTTGAGGCCCTTAACCACTACCTGTCCCTCCGGACCGCACGACACTAAGTACCCCAGTGTTTCTCAGCCTGTGTTGACTCACTGACTTGACTTACCTTTATAAATTAATCGATTTTAAATCGGATGGAAAATCTCACACCAATTTACACGGTCTATTATTCATTAGGTATGTGAATGATCGTTACACAAGGATTTTTACAATGAATTGAGAAGACATGGATTCTACGGGTTAAACATTTCACCCTTATAATTACTATAGATGTCATATCCGAATAACACTTCCAATCTAATCTTACGACGAGCCCGTACATCATCCATGATAAAATCCTAAACAAAATAAGTAATAATAAATAGGTAAACTAGTAATAAGAAAAACGATATACAGTGACGTCGTCGACTTACAACTCTAACGAACACTATAGACGCTAACTATAGACTACCAAACCTTTTGTTTTTGTGGAATACAAATTCATACCCAAGTAAAAGTAAGGAAGTGACAGAGTCTACCGATTAAATAACAGGTGAGTCTATACGGTGTTATAAGAAAAACGGAGAGAAAGAGAGTTTCAAGAAACTCGTGATTTATAAAGTCCATAATGTTACTAAAATCAGTAAATTTGTAGATAAATTTGTCTTAATAAAAATTTCCGTCTTCTATACCACAGTATCATAAACGATTAGTCTTGATATAGGAGTATCCAACGTAGTTTCTACTCCTTTCAATCGTCTTTACTTACAATCTACAACCTTCCCCGTAATTTGGTAGAATAACAAATTTAAACATAAAGACCCTAATGATCACTTCACTAGGGAAGGAATGTAAACAAACAAGTGATCAACTAATGAAAAAAAAGATTTAACGAATAACGACAGAAAACAGGTAAATAGACGACTTCAAGAATGACTAACTACGGAACTAAATGTTCTCAAGGAGTTTTAATAAGTTTGGATAAACGATACACAACATTTATAAACAAAAAGTGATCAACAGAAAACCAAAGTCTGTACTTTTCAAAACTTCAAAATATATTAGTTTGGATAACAGATGTATAAAACTCTGAAAAATACAACGAAAATTCTAATCTCTTAAAAGGAGATTTCTGTAAAAACTGTCATTGAATACAACACACTTTTAAACGGTTAAACCTAAAAAAGTTGAAAATTGAGAAAATATGTGAGATTCACACATGACAAGTAACAAACTGTATACGTATATTCGATTGTTAAAATTTATTTTCCTCTTAGAAAATTATGGTAAATAACTTCAGTGACATGTGAAAACTGGTGTATAATTAAACGAGATATAAACGTGTCATCGAACACCGACATACACTGATAACCCGTGGAGTTATGTACCAACCCGGTTTGACTTTACAAGATATTCACATTTTATGTATGACCTAAAGTTTATGACTCTTGTTGTCGTAGTTTTTTCTTTTTATAGAGTTATTACAAAACTATAAATACTGTATCTTTACTATTATAGAACCTATAATTTTTCTATACTATATAATTATATTATTCTATTATCATATAATTACTATATATTCCCGAAGGGACCATCGAGTCGACCATTCCTTAGACGGACGTTACGTCCTATGAGGTCAAGCTAAGGACCCAACCCTCCTAAAGGACCTCCTACCGTACCGTTGGGTAAGGTCATAAGAACGGACCTCTTAGGGGTACCTGTCTCCTCGGACCGTCCGATGTCAGGTACCCCAATGTTCCTCATCCCGTGCTGACTCACTGATTCGTGTGTGTTAATAATTATTTATTATGTATTTATAATAATTTTCTTAAACTGAAAAATGAAAATTTTAACACCCATAATCTTTTAAAAATTTGACACATATACTGAGTAATGTAAAGACAACCTGTTGACGAGATATATAATCCAAAAAAAAAGATAAGACAACCAAAAAAAAGGAGTCCCGAGAGACGTCTGAATTATTAATATCGAAGTACTATACACACCCCTAGACTAACTTGACCAAAGAAAGCAAAGACAGGAAATGATAAAAATAAATCTAAACGGACAATTAAGAAGATCTATTTAATTTATAAAAAAAACCGGTTCAAGATTCTTTTAATTTAGGGAGACACCGAAACTGAATTCAGTGTAATTTAAATATTTAACTAAAACTTTCATGACAGTAGAAATATTCTGATTCAGAAAAAGGGAGGGTCCTTTACTATAGAGAAGTAAAAAAAAATAGAGAAAAATTTTATAAAGAATCGTTTGAATAAAAAGAAGTAAATTTAACATAAGTACACAATAGACCTAATAAGAATCCATAATACAAAAATAAAATAACATTTATAGTCAATAATAAGGTTATATAAAAGATTGACCAAATAAAACCAAATACTTTCCCTGAAAATTTTTATATGGAACGTTATTAAAAAATGACTCAAAGATTTTTTAATTAAGATTATCAAAAGTCGACTAAGAGACTTCAATAAGAGGGAAGGTTTAATTTTAGGTATAATATAATTCGAAGTTTATTCGAAGATATTAAGAGAGGTTTTAAGATCGACATCCTTAACTTAGAAACTTTTGTCCTCTTACAAATCCATATTTCAGGACAACAAATAAAGTCTACCTTAAAATAACCTTGAATAAACATCATAACCTTTAGTGTCTCTATCTAACAAAATACACAGAAACAACAACAAAGGTTCCCGAACTACTTTTCTAATCCCTTTTACTGTGTATTAAGTCGATCGTCGATTATTTACAGGAACCCTGTCTTATACGTACACACAAATTCTGATCAACTTCTTTTTAACAACTGAAGACTATCGACAGAAAACGACCCGTAAATTCTAACGTAAGTAGTGGGGTCTACCAATGTTTCCGTTCGATTCATAGAAGAGTTAACGTTAAAATGGAACTTTGAGAGTCGGAAAAGGAAGGTAGAGATTCTCGGACCCCGAATCCAAAGTAAGAACGATGTACTAATATCTTTAAGTGAAAAATAAAACAGAATTTGTAAAAAAGAAAAACGAGAGACGGGTCTAAGAAAATGATTACGGAAATTTTTCGAAAGAAAGGTGGGGGGAGGGGGACGGGGGGCTCATGACACTCATTATGAAAATAAGTAATTTTTATTAAATAAAAATTGTTTTTAGAAACTCGTGTTTTAATGAGTCTATAATGTTACTAAAATCAGTAAAGATTTAGATGAATACATGTTTCAATAAAGAGTAACGTCTTTAACACTACAATAACGTAAGAGAGGATCATCGATATCGTTATGGTCCGCTCCATTCTTTCTCTTTCCGGAGTCCCACAACAATTAGTTGTGATAGTCTCTAGGTCGACTTGGACATATTTAGAAAGTTTTCCATTGGAATATAAACATCTATTGAAGTTGAGAACGGAATTCTCCCTTTCTCTTAAAAGAGATAAATACATAAATTTGTTTCAATTGACTGATGAGTGATGTTTTACAAAGGAGAGAACCATTAAATACTTCGTTCTTGGTCCGAGGTCTGATCGACACGAGGACACCCGTACATGACCGGGGAACTGGGGAGTGGTCTTAAAATAGACTCACAACAGGGTACCCACTGTCCTTTGTACTTAGATGTAAATCTTTGTACTTTAGTGACAATACAATGTATATCACACACTATTCGTATAGGGGGGGGGGTGTGAATTACACCTTACTTTAGAAATGACTCTTTACAATATAACTGTCACATATCGACACATATACACACCCCCACACACACACACACTATCACTTCGACACAGTAGGGTTGGATGACCATGAAAATACATTTCCCTCTAATAGACATACACCAACCATACATCTTATACTGAGAGAACGGTTCATGAGACCAACGAATGGAATAAAGGACCCATTATATTAGTCTTTTCGTTTTGGGCATCTTAAATTCCACAATGTGTAAAGAAGTCGGAGCTCACTGTTTAGTGAAATTTACTTTGTTCTTATACAAGTAGACATAAGATTCGTCTCTACCTTTCTATAGGATATTTAAAAATTAAGTGGTTCTCCGTACATAATATGGCTCGATAACAGGACCCAGTCCGACGTAAAGTATAGAGGTAAACCTTCCTCTCGACGACACTTCGTCTCCTGTCTCGGTACGAAGGGGGACGAGGGTTGGGGTCGTTTATGGTTTTACTACTTAAAATTACTTCCCCATTTTACTACCCTCAAATAAGAATAGGTGTAGGATAAGTGACTTTGTCGTACCTAAAAACAAAGGGGAGTTTGGTTGTACCTTGAGTGTTGTATAAAATTTGACCTTCTTTTTTTCATTGAGTATCATTTCTTTTTTTATATAAATTTTTATATCATATAAAATTTTATCTTATATAATAATATTGTCATTCTGGGTAAAGTGACCGATTCCATATTTTTTCTTTCGTAATACATATCAATAAATAGTTAATAATTATAATTTTATAATTATAATAAATAATTCTATACGTATTAGAATTATTTAATGTACTGTAAATTTTTAATAATTAACGATATAAAGGACCGTTTAAGGTACCTGTCTCCTCGGACCATCCGATGTCAGGTACCCCAACGTTTATCAGTCTGTCCTGACTCACTACTTGTGAAAGACAAAGTTAACGATATCATGTTTAGTCAGAAATGATTAAGTTAGGTTTGCAAATGTCATATGTAAGAGTTTCAATGGTTTTTCTATATACTATAGTCTATCTACTAAATAAAAGATGACGGGTGAATAAATACCACTCTTCATCCACTAGTTTTGTAGAATCATTTAGAACATAAACTCACACTTACATAGAAAGTTGGTTTTTAGTTTGCACTCTAATATTCCAAAGTCCTAACAACAACCGATCCTAAAAAATATATAAAATCCATACCTCAAATACACAAAGTCCATCTCAAACACATAAAGTCCCTCTCAAATAGACAAATTCTAAATCCCATAAATCGGTTGGTCTACCTCTTCCGTTACCGTGGGGTGAGGTCATGGGAACGGACCTTTTAGGGTACCTACCTCCTCGGACCATCCGACGTCAGGTACCCCAACGACTCTCAGCCCGTACTGACTTGTTGAAGTGACAGTGAAAAGTGAGAGTACGTAACCTCTTCCTTTACGGTTGGGTGAGGTCACAAGAACGGACCTCTTAGGGTCCCTATCCCCTCGGAGTACTCGACGGCAGATGCCCCAGCATGTCTCAGCCTGTGCTAACTTTACTGAATCGTCGTCGTCGTCGGTTGGTCCACACAAAGACGTGAGTTATCATGTCATTTTCATTCTGGGAGACTTATCAACTCACCGGTTTTAAGATAATTTGAGACAGTAAGTGGTTTAAGAGGTAACATTAAAAATCGTGTTTTATGACAAGTATGATAAGAATCAATAAGACAATAATTCCTGAACCCTATAAAAGTCTCATACCTACTCCCAAAGAGACCCTTGTTTTAACTTCACCCTTGGTCCTACTTATAAAGGACGGACTTTATAGAACGACACAACGGGACGGGGACTTCAAGTACACCACTTGAGTCTACTACCGTCGACAATCTTTTTGAAAGAAAACAATATCACATCAAGATAACTTATCTCGTAACATTAATCTAAACCTAAACCACCATTTTCAGTTATACGTCATTTTATAAAATTTTACCATGACTGAGTTCAAGTCATCCGTAGTATCCAATACTGTAAGAGAGACTTGCTCTTCCAGTCTTAAAGTCATCACGGTCTTTAATTCCGGATGACTACACACTCCAGTACCCTTACCGGACCAGGGGTCTTCCTTCTCCTTGGGGGACTACCGGTTCTCCTGGAAACTACAAACGGGAGCGTCCGAGACGAAGTGGAGATACAGACTGGAACCCGACTTATTGGAGGATTGATTGGATTAACCACCAGGTCGTATGAAGAGGACGACAAATCGGGGTTGACCTCACTTTTGTCGATCTATTAATTCGAGAAAGAATCGACGAAGTTCGGACCGGAAACACTGTCGAAACCAGTCGTCCGACCGACTGGGACGTCTCGGGAAAAAGGTAGTAGGGGAATTAAGTGACCCCACCTCAAAATCGTAGGAATGTGACTCCAGAGGAGTAACCCACGAAAGTGATCATGGACGGAACACAGTCCGTTTATCGAGAGAATTGTGACCTGTACGGGTTTAATAATTTCGGGGTATTTAATGTAGGGTTTCGTCGGAATGTGAACGGAGGTGGGAGATGGAACAAGTGGGAGAAACTGGAGCGACTTGTCGTCAAGAAGTGTGTTGTAAGAATTGCTCCAACAAATGAGACGCACAGGTTACTCTGACACAGAATTTATCATTCAAGAGTCGAAACTCGTTTCGGGTTCTCCGGACTGAAAAGTCGACGATTTTCTTAATTGGAAAATCGACTTCTACCAGGAATGATGATCTGCACGAAAGTATCGGGTGTAAACACTGGTAAATTCTTACAACGACATAAATACCTCTAAAAATGTAGATGTATATCTAGTCAAAGTGTTCAGTTTCATTGGGTCCCACTCATTTGCAGAGACGGTCGACACATCAATTCTTACGGTTGAATAAAAATTTTACCGAGACATATCAGTTGGGTTATTAAATACTTTTATCGTCTTTCCTTACAGATAATGTGGTTTTAGGTGAACATTAAAGGTTGAAGTAAACCTGCTCAACAAGTTGGACGAGCTCCCTTAACCGTTCACTCAGGGTCCCACCTGTGTAATCTAAGAGTCCTCGAACCCCAAGAACCCACACTCCATTTTATAAAGAACAAAATATTTACAAATGACTCAACGAATCTGACTAAACTATGCACGTAGATCTGGACAGTATTCCATCTACAAACTGTTTAAGATTAAAGGGAGTGACCGAAGGGACCACCGAGTCGTCATTAGATGGACGATTAGGTTCTCTACACCCAAACTAAGACCCAGCCCTTCTAGGGGATCTATTACCTTTACCGTTTGGTGAGGTCATGAGAACGGACCCTTTTGGGTACCTGTCTCCTAGGACCTCCCGATGTCAGGTACTCCAACGTTCTCAGTCTGTACTGAATCGTTGATTTGTTGTTAAGGGAGTGGAAATCACCAAGGACTGAAGAAACATACATAAGACCCACATAAATAAGTGTGACTGACACAGACGTCGGGTCTATGAGGTACGACGGTTTGACAAGCGGTGAAGGGGTGGGAGAGGGAGAGACGGTGAGAGACAGTGTGTGGTGGGTTAGGTGAAATCCACGGGACGTGTTTCCCTGTAAGAGCGTCAGTATTGTGGTGGGAAGGTAAGAGAAGAAGGGGAAAACAGGGTCACATAAAAGTGAAAGGATAAAGAACAAAAAGAGACGAACAGTGCCTCATCTCATGAACCAGGGTCGCGTACCATGACTCTTTCCTCCTGCTTTCCACCGTCGTACTTCGTCCTATTTCCGGTATGCTGGACTATGTCGACTTCTCAAAAAGACAAGCTTCCCGCGGAGAACTTGTACCTAGTTCACCATCAACATGTAACAAGATGAAAACTACCATGAACTCTTATGTCAGTAGTAACGTCCCACTTCCCCCTCGTCTTTTTAACTTGTCTTGTCTAAGTCTTAATAGAGTTTGTGTTTTATCCTTTTACCTGACTAAGGTGTTTTTATGACGGACTTTTTGTGACTTGTGCTTTGAGATCCTACGATATGCCTCGGGAGTGAGTTTTACCTTTTCCTGTGTCTAGGAACTCGAAAGATCCGAAAATACACAGGAACATGTCACTTCGTCCCGATACCTTCCCTTCCAAACCTCTTTTCCCTCCCAAGCCGGTCCATCTTTCTTCTTGACCGGAGAGTAATCACACCAACATCCCTTCCTTGACATAGTCCCGTCGGACGTCGAAGGAACCCTAAGTAGACCTTAAGAGGGAGAGTAGGAGGACTTATTCTTCCAAGAGTAAGTTTTTATTTTGTTGATACCAAAGGGATTAAAGATAACTTTTTATTACCTATCTTAAGTTCAACAGTTTGTAAACCAAAGACGACGACGATGTCATGTCAGACTTTTGTTCTACTAGATGTTAAATCGGGGTTTACTGTCTTAGAATTAAAACTCGTTAACTGTATCGAGTCACGAGAGTCTCTGGAGGGACCGTAGTACTCAGGACGGTAGAACCTTTCGTTCTACATCGACGTTCTCGTGTTTATAATCTCAATTTTAGGCCGGAACTACTTCCTCTCGAACCCTGTATTACCTCTCTCATTGTACTTTTGAATGTAATGACATACATTTTATCCATCGGTTACCCCTTAAACGACATACCGAGTCCCTTCAGTTTGGACCCGAGACATTGTTGGACCTTCCCACCCTACCCCCCTCTCCACCCTCCCTCCAAGTCTTCCCTCCCCTATATACATATGGATACCGACTAAGTACGACTACAAACAGTCTTTGGTTGTGTTAAGACATTTCGTTAATAGGAAGTTAATTTTTTATTTAAATTTTGATTTTTTTAAGGACGGAAGTGAATCCGACTAAGTATAACTACAAGCCGTCTTTTGTTGTGTTAACATATTTCGTTAATAGGTAGTTAATTTTTTATTTATTTAAATTTTATTTTTGTATAGGACGGAAATATGAATCCGTCGAAAGTGAAGGATCGAACGGGCCCTTCGTGGAAGTGAAGAGACCTAGAGTCTAAAGTCACTCTAAGACGTTTAATTCTATGAGTGTTGGTCTCGTATCTCAACAATACTACTAACTAACGTTAATACGTACAAACCCCACGAGTCGGGAATGGTACCTTATACTGTGTAAATTCGAATATCCAAAGGGGAGAAAGAAATGAAAAGGACTTTTTCGTCCTTTTAGCGTTCATCTTCTTTACATCAAAAAATTCCGTTATACCAAATAGAGTTTCATTGGATCTAGTCACCAAAGTCTGACAGTATTTTAGTATGTATTTTAGAGAGATATTTTGTCTATTATACCTCGAACCCATCCCCGGACCCCAAAGGTACGAAGTCAAGGGGTTCGTCGCAAACGTAACACGAGACACACTTGTCGTGGTGGTTAAAGTACATTTCTCAATGAGGATCTCAACACGCTACACTCCACATAAGAAACCACAGAAACACTCGATGTAGGTGAGACCCGGTACCCATTAAATGATCTTAACGAATAAAAGAGGTTTAAACGAATAAATAGACTCTATAAAATTACCATAGGAGGACCTAAGTGTTTGTTATATAATGTTAAGATATGGTGGGAAAGATAGACTTTAGTTTTCCTCTCTTCGTGTCCGAACCACCTGAGACTTCGTGGTTCCCAAACCCGGACTCTATGTGTCAAAGGAACTCCGTAAAGTGACCCTCTTTCCCTTAAGGTAGAATTCGTTGTACTCGGTCGATAGTCGTGTAAAGAGTTCCTAATAACGAACAGGAACCAAAATGACACTACGGACTCCAGTCCTACTCGATCTTATGAATGAGTTTAGAGACCGTACAACACATAAAGGACGACTATTAAACATTTGTTACCTAAACTTATCTTTCAATACCTTTTTCAAAGAACTAATTGACTTGAGAGAATGTAGACGAGTAACTACGAATTTGAGCTACCTCGTAGTCGTGGGTCTTATAATTTGGGAAAAAGATGTTAATCCAACACGCGAATACGTATGATTGTTCCATACTCACACCCTACAAATAGAAGAGGGACTCCTAATATTTAAGAAAACCGTCCATGACAGACAAAGATAAAGTGATACATTATACACGGGTCTCCGTTGATAAGAAACGGTCTCACGTAGGAGGATTGTTGTCTTTGACTACCACCACTCCTTATCAGACTTTACATACAGAGTTTTTACAACGTAAAAGGAAAGTGATCATGTGGGTGATTGGTGAAGCACCGACAGGGGGACGTAGACAACATAGATAATACAACTAAAAGTTCTATCTAGAAATAAAACATTAGAAAACTTCTACTCTTTATTTTAACTATTTCTTATTTACGGTAAGAAACGAAAACTAAACCCCGTTTACTGAATTTACCGATTTCGTTCTTGGTCTAAAATTAAGATTTGGAGTCGACTGTAATAAAACTCTAAACCTTTTTCAGAAGACAAGAGTAACACAAACTCAAAGTAAACAAAGAAAAGGAAAAAGGTTAGAACAATGTAGATTCTTGACTTGATTTACAGAGCTAATCGTCAGGGAGACCACAAAGGTTGGGTCAGAGGTAGTCCATTAACTTACTATGGAAACCTTAGACTAACGACCCTGTCTCTCGGCAGTTAGACAATAAGAGTCGTCTCCGTGACAGCACCCAATGTTTCTCTGTTCCTCGTTCTCCTCCTTCCTCCGCCTTTTTAATGATACAGAGACCTTAAAGAATTGGGTCACCAGGTATACTAATATGGTTGATAAACGCTCACAAGCAATACAACATCTATAAGTGGTCCCATCAAGATCGTCTATAAAAGAAAAGTAGGAAACGTTGGTTTAAACTTTCGTTACCATATGGAATGGAAAAGTACCGAATCATTATCTATGAAGTATTTACAGACATCCGTAGGTGCCAATCAGACGGTGTTTACACCCTCCCCGACACACGAATGATGAACATCATGTAATCAAACTGTATACTAAGCAAATAAACGAAGGAGGTGAGACGAATGGCGTCACCCAGAGTCGTGAATATACACTTTGGTTCTCTTCACTAAACTTTACTTTTACTCATAATTATTAGATAGTATATCCACCGGTGACCGACATTAAGTAAGATTCATTACGATCATTCCTGACACTTGTGTACCGACTCTCAGAAGTGTACTTACCGACTAAGATAGTGTACCTTTTTCGTCACACGTCGATGTGGGGACGTTTGAAATTGTACACACAGATGTAGAAAATATCCTCATAGTAAAAGAAGATAGACTATAGTGGGTTTTATTCGGAAGATAGTCGACCCTGGCCTAGTATCAAGACAGTGTCTCTGTCTAATAAAAACCATTGTAATATGGAGATGGTACCTATCGTTATATAAAAGTTATTTCCGGACTATTAAGAACTGTAATAGGAGTAAAATATCCATTCAATCTTCAACACACCTTTACGGCGTATAGTAGTAATATATATATATAATATATATATGTATAATATATATATATATATATTTTGAAACTTTTAAACTTCTTTTCATGTTCGAAAAAAAAAAAAAGGGGACTCAGACGTAGGTCCCCAGTCCTTTCTTTTCGTCTTTTAACGAGTCGAACAATCGTTTCTTTATCTAAGTTACCATCAACTCGCAATTAATCCCTTCATCTAGGATCCGACTCAACCCTTTCAAGTCGACAGTCTTCTACACTACCCAATCCCGTCCTTCTCCGGACAGAAGTGTCACAGAGCACCGGAATCCCTTCAGTACATGGGAAAACAGAGAAAACACGTCTCAACCGTTAAGGAAAAGAAGTTCCGACCTCCCTTTACGCATCTTGTCTTTGCACCCACGGTCCCTCCATGTTAGTTGTTCCTCTTTAGATTTCCATTTAGAAACGTCCAACAATTTCCGGGTTCTTTTAGGACCACTTTACGAGCACAATTCAAACACACCACCTGTCGAACTCCGGGATTCCTTTAAGGTTCGGAGACGTTATCTCGTTCATTTTTATTGTTATTTTTACTGTCTCTATCGTCGTCGGTGTCACTAGGATACCTGTCGACTGTAAATACCTCGTTAAAGATCCACATCCAATAACACCAGTCGTAACTTGTAAGTATTAGAATAAATTATGTCATCAGTGTCTTTCTGTAATAGTGTAGGTAAAATGTTTACTCCGTCAACTTCATATGTCTCCAATTTAGTGAACGAATTCCAGTGTGTTGATCATAATTATTATCCAATTTACATACGTTTTCCCTTGGTACAACAAAAATCCACAAACATCGGGACATCTAAAAAAAGACCTTCTCATTTCGTTACTAAGAGTGAAGACCGACACGAAATCTTAGTGAACCCCTCGAAATTTTTGACTACGGACTAGGAGGGAGGGTCTGTATGAAAGTAACTAGACCCCGCACTGAACACTCATAATTTTCGAGGGGTCCTCTACTATTACACCACTGGAGTATCCATTGGAGAGGAGACAACAGAGATCTGAAAGTAAACTAAAGTAGTAAATGAAATTGACATTAAACACTTGCAGAATAATAGACTATGTAATAAAACAGATAGGAAACATCGTCTTATATCGAGACACTTCCGTGTTTAGTACGACTAGAATGGGGACATAGAGGTCTCAGATACAACCTATTCACTTTTACTTACTCATAGTAAGTCAAGTCAAGTCAACGAGTTAACACAGGTTGAGAAACGCTGGGGTACCAGACATCGTGCGGTCTTGAGGGACAGGTAGTGGTTGAGGGTCTCAAATGTGTTTGAGTACAGGTAACTCAACCACTACGGTAGGTTGGTAGAATAGGAGAAAGCAGGGGAACAAGAGGACGGAAGTTAGAAAGGGTCGTAGTCCCAGAAAAGTTTACTCAGTCGAGACACGTAGTCCACCGGTTTCATAACATAAGTCGAAGTTGTAGTCAGGAAGGTTACTTGTGGGTCCTGATTAGAGGAAATCTTACCTGACCGACCTAGAGGAACGTCAGGTTCCCTGAGAGTTCTCAGAAGAGGTTGTGGTGTCAAGTTTTCGTAGTTAAGAAGCCACGAGTCAAAAGAAGTGTCAGGTCGAGAGTGTAGGCATGTACTGATGACCTTTTTGGTATCGGAACTAATCTACCTGGAAACAACCGGTTCATTACAGAGACGAAAAATTATACGACAGATTCAACCAGTATTGAAAGGAAGGTTCCTCATTCACAGAAAATTAAAGTACCGATGTCAATGGTAGACGTCACTAAAACCTCGGGGGGTTTTATTTCAGTCGGTGACAAAGGGGTAGATAAACGATACTTCACTACCCTGGTCTACGGTACTAGAATCAAAAGACTTACAACTCGAAATTCGGTTGAAAAAGTGAGAGGAGAAAGTGAAAGTAGTTCTCCGAGAAATCAAGAAGAAGTGAAAGACGGTATTCCCACCACAGTAGACGTATAGACTCCAATAACTATAAAAAGGGCCGTTAGAACTAAGGTCGAACACGAAGAAGGTCCGGTCGTAAAGAGTACTACACGAGACATATATTCAATTTATTCGTCCTAATGTTATATGTCGGAACTGCATGAGGAAAAGGATAAACCTTGGTCAGACAAGGTACAGGTCAAGATTGACAACGAAGGACTGGACGTATGTCCAAAGAGTTCTCCGTCCAGTCCACCAGACTATAAAGGTAGAGAAAATCTTAAAAGGGTCAAATAACACTAGGTGTGTCAGTTTCCAAAACCGTATCAGTTATCTCCTCTTTATCTACAAAAAGACTTGAGAGAACGAAAAAGTCACTAGGTCACTTACAACCGTTAAACTAGAGACCAAGGAGACGGAAAAGATTTTGGTCGAACTTGTAGACCTTAAAGCGTCAAGTACATAACGATTTCGGACCGAACCTCTTAAAACTCGTAATGAAATGATCACACACTCTACTCACGTTAACATGTTATCAAACTTGCAAGAAGTCGTAACGGAAAGAATCCCTAACCTTACTTTTGACTGGAAAAGGTCAGGACACCGGTGACGACTCAAAAGGTTTAAACGACTGTATAACTCACGTCGTGAAAGTGTCGTAGTAGAAAGTCCTAAACTTTATCGAGTTGACCTTAAGGTAGTGGAGGTGATCGAAACAAGCATCACTACGAAAGATTCTGGGTGAACTGAAGTGTAAGATCCTACAGACCGAGATCCACTCACTAGTGTCGTAGCACTAATAGACCCAGTACTTCTAGAAAAAACATGTCAAGAGGACACATAAAACGGTGGAGAAGGGTTATAAAGGACGAAAACAATCCAGGTATGTTAAATAGAGGAAATAACACGGGTAACGACGTACTTTATAAGGGAACCATAGAGATTAAAAGAACTTCTCTCGAGATCAGAAAGGGTTAGATAACAAAAGGAGATACAGAAACGTGACTAGTGACTCCTTCCGAAAGAATAGAGAGGAACAAGAAACTCACAGTAGAGAGACATTTTTATTAGTGTATAGTCTTTCATGAGTACGAAGTCAAAAAGTTCGGTCACAAATTGTGAAAATAACTTTATCAGTAAATGAATTACATACTCCGACGACCATTAAAAAGGAATATTCTTTGGTGTATCCTGTCAGTCCACCTCCTCCTCCACTCCTTCCTCTCTCTTGTCACCCTAGTCACCACACCTTGACACGAGGACCCTCCTATTAACAAATGTATTGTCAAAAGTCTTTTTTATCCGAAAATAAACTAAATTTTGCTTAGCGGTCAGATACAAGCTATGTCCTATGTTCTACGAACCACGACCACGTGCCCCTACTAGGTCTCTCTACTATACCCCACCCTCCACCCTCCCCCCAAGTCCTAACCCTTGAGTACATGTGGGCACCGTCTAAGTACAGTTACATACCGTTTTGGTTATGTCATCACATTTCATTTTATTTCATTTTTATTTTTATTTTATTTTATTTTACTGTAAAATTTGAAGTTATCTTAAAAAATAAGTTTGGAAATTTTAGTTACATGTGAATTTTACCTATTGGTTATTCCTGGATGTCATATCGTGTCTCTTGAGACGAGTTACTATACACCGTCGGACCTACCCTCCCCTCAAACCCCCACACCTTGCCTATGTACATATACATACCGACTCAGGGAAGTGACAAATGGACTTTGATAGTGTTATGACGAAAAATTAGTGGGTATAGGGTTATGTTTTCAAAACGTTTCTATTTTAGTTACATTTACCTACGACGTCCTACCTACTTCTATTGTACCTAACCCTTGGAAACCGAATGGGTTACGACGTCCCTTCTTTAGACGAAAGTATCTCACGTTTGACCACATCCGACCCGACCCGACACAGTCCTGATCGTCTTCGTTCCGAGGAAACACAGATCAAATCAAGATCCGATCTACTAATTATTTTGGTTTTCTGTAGAAAGTTGGACCTTTCATTAAGTCCGGGATTGTCGAGTAGTTAGACGATAACGAAACGTCTCGTTTTTAAATTATGTATTATTTATTAAAAAGTGACGGAGTTTTCCTTACTTTTAAAAAAACACTTTCATAAAGGGTAAAATTCCAATTGGTAGTAGTGTGGTGATTACGAACTAGTCTGTGAATTAAACTTTAGGTTTATGACTTCTAAATTTGACTTTAAAATGGGTATTTTACTTACTAATTGAACCACTCGACACTAGAGACATACATCAAGGTTATAAATGTTTCTGTCCTACATTTCCTCGTCAACCTTCGTTTCGGCCCGACCCTTATGTAATTTAACACCATACACAAATATCCAATTATTAATCTCAGTACCTGATGAAATTTAAAATAAATTGTCTATAAAAATCATTATGATTGTATCTAGTCTGTTATAATACTCGTGTAATATTGATAATTGAGTAATTTAGTAACAGGGTTGAGATACCTCATCTATATTATATCAACAGTAGAGATGACTTCTGTTCCGTGATTCCGTGTCTCTGCGACCGATCGAGCAAACTATTGTGTCGTGTATGCACTATTCTGCCCTGTGTGGTGGTGGTTGTCCTTCCCCTTTACATGGACCGACTGTCAAAGGACGGTACCCGACGTTCACGATCACTACTATCTCGTTTCCCTACGACTGCTCTAAACGCTCTTTCCTCATGGGTGTCAAATCCTATGTAACGTAGAAGTCACGGGTGACCCGTAGAGTCATCGTCTTCTTGGTTCTACGTACTAGAATTACGGCACACTGTAACGAAGAACGACACGTATAGGAACAACCCTGAGACTTGGAACCTATCTGGAATAAAACTGTTGAAAGGTCATCCTTTACAGGTCTCCTCCATCAGATACGGATAGGGTCAGGTGTCTGTAAAAACATGACATGTGTACAGTGGTTCAAATTATCTTAATCCACGGTAGTTAATTTCATGTATATTAACAAAAAATTTCGACACCAATTAGTCTAGTACTGTCTCAACATGCTTATTTAAAATTTGGAGATAATTATGAAGATTACGATTCGTGAATGTCAATTCTAGTTATAAAAAGAGTTTCATTACTGAGATCTACGATCTAATATAGCAAATTTGTATTTTGAAAGACACTATTTATACGTAACCCCTTAATAGAGGGTAGATTGAAAATCCTTTTTACCTTCTCGATTTTCCAAACCTGTTCTGGTACATATTGTTAAATAAAATAAATATTTATATAAAAATTATTATACGTGAATTTCGTAACATTTTCATACTTAAGATGTTATTACGTACTGAAGATTCTTCCGTTCTTTTTACTGACAATGAGTCGACTATTAATTACAAATAATATTTAATATTAACACGAATCTTAACAGTCTTGTTACTATCTCAACACATAAAATACGATATCATGAAACCTCGAAGAGTCTATTCAGGATATAGTCGTAATTATCCTTGTAGGAGAACTATACTTCGAATTGTTAAAATAACAAGAAATATGTGAAACAAAGGGATTCTTTCAGATTTCATATTCAAGAGAGACGGAAGTTCCTTCCTCCTTGAACTTTTCAATCAAATCATTTTCTTAATTCACACATTCGAGATCTCTGTCTGAACATATTCAAGTTCGTGAATAATCGAGGTCGTGAATAATCGATGTTACCGGAACCCGTTTAATAAATTAAAAATACACGGTTTCAAGGGGTCAGATATTTTCCCCTATTTTTAATATGGTTAGAGATCATCTACACCCTTGATTTACTCAATTATATATAATTATTATACATCGATAATCCTGTCATATATGAATCGTTCACCAAACTCACTCACTCACTTCAGCGAGTCAGCACAGGCTGAGAAACACTGGGGCACCTGACATCGGGTGGTCCGAGGAGGCAGGTACCCTAAGAGGTCCGTTCTTATGACCTCACGCAACGGTAAAGGAAGAGGTCCCGTAGAAGGGTTGGGTCCCTAGCTTGGGTCCAGAGGGCGTGACGTCCGTCTGCGTAATTTCTTAGGTGGACGGGCACGTCCTCTGTACCCAAGGTGGGGACCCAGTCCTTCTAAGGGACCTCCTCCTTTACCGTTGGGTGATGTCATAAGAACGGACCCTTTAGGGGTACCTGACTCCTCGGGCCACCCGATATCAGGTATCCCGACGTCTCTCAACCTGCACTGACTTCGATGAATCGTGGGTACGTGATGTATGTCATTTACAAGTCAATTGTGACCTATAATAAAAATCGGTTTACTGATTATTAGTGAAAACGAGTTATAAATATATAGTTCTAGAAACTGAGTTCTAGAATCTTATTACACGAGACGTCCGGATCATACTTTCTGACTTCTCTCTTATTGTCGTCGAGTACGGACAACTCACGAATTGTCAGGCAGTCCGAGAAAAGGTCCGTCAACGTACATGTGAAAATCATACAGTTCTTCTTCTTTTTGATTAACTATCTCTTTTACAGAAACTATTGTACTACCTTNTCACGTCCTCTGTACCCAAGGTGGGGATCCAGTCCTTCTAAGGGACCTCCTCCTTTACCGTTGGGTGATGTCATAAGAACGGACCCTTTAGGGGTACCTGACTCCTCGGGCCGCCCGATATCAGGTATCCCGACGTCTCTCAACTTGCACTGACTTCGATGAATCGTGGGTACGTGATGTATGTCATTTACAAGTCAATTGTAACCTATAATAAAAATCGGTTTACTGATTATTAGTGAAAACGAGTTATAAATATATAGTTCTAGAAACTGAGTTCTAGAATCTTATTACACGAGACGTCCGGATCATACTTTCTGACTTCTCTCTTATTGTCGTCGAGTACGGACAACTCACGAATTGTCAGGCAGTCCGAGAAAAGGTCCGTCAACGTACATGTGAAAATCATACAGTTCTTCTTCTTTTTGATTAACTATCTCTTTTACAGAAACTATTGTACTACCTTTTCTTGAAAGGAATATAGATTTTACAGGGGATTCACTCCCGCCCTCCTCTTCCCCTGTTGTCTCCTACTCTACCGACCTACCGTAGTGGTTAAGTTAGCTGTACTTAAACTCATTGAGACCCTTAACCACTATCTGTTCCTCCGGACCTTACGACGTCAGGTACCCCAGCGTTTCTCAACCTGTGTTGACTCGTTGACTTGACTTGACTTGACTTCAACCCCATTCTCTTGAAACCAGGACCATCTTCCCGGAAGCCACACCGAAAGGTCTTCGGGTCGGGACTCACTTTATCGACTAACCACGAAGACCCGGGTACTCTGGTGTGTGAAGGCATTTTCTAAGGACTACCTTTCTAAAGGTAGGCCCTTCCTTCATGGTTTCCTGGGAGTTTCAACCCAACGAAAAGGTTCACTTAGAAAGGACGTCTAATCTGCCGACAGCGATCTCCCGCGTGACGGGTGCAAACACGTACTCCTGAGCCGATCCAGAGGACAGGTCCCTGTAGAGACTTCTAAAAGTGAATTTTTATATCTCGTCAGGAAGGTACCCCTCTCGATGGAGGAGTCCTGCCTCCGACTGGATGAGGTGCACCCGTAGGCAGGAGAAGAGTGTCGTAAGGTCGAACAGACATTCTGGCCTTCCCCACCTCCCAAGACTAATGAGTCCCCCTCTCCCGTAATGACACCTCGACTTAACTTCTTGAAGACTCGACACCGTCACTAATTATTAGGGATGGACCGTAATTATAAACCAAATATAAATACGAATAAGGTCTCTGAAATTTTTTCACATGATACGGGATATCGTTCTGTCTTCTCCACATAAGATATGGATACAAAGGGACTTAGACACACTTGAATCCGTTCAGTAAATCATACGATGGTTAAAAGTAGTAGACTTCTTAGTTCCTCAACCCAATATTGTACTACACTTTTTATAGATAGATTCAATATTCAATACTCGAGTCAAACTACTAAAACTTACGAACATCTTCTGTCACGAATATCTTTTGAATATCTTTTAGAAACTTCGTTCTAATGTCGTTATACTAAACGTCTAACCGTACTTACTCCCGACTATTTTCCTCTCTTCGAGAACCTCGTCTGAAGCCACTGTCCCGACTGTTTAAACAATTCCTTCTTTTTTATCCGACCTTGTATCTTTGTTCTACCCCTGACGACCTCTTTCAGTAATTCCAGGAATAGGAGACCACTATGTTTCGTCCCCAAACCTTTACAAGCATGAGACCTATCTAAACATCCTATATAGTCAAGTCAAGTCAGAGAGTCAGCACAGGCTGAGAAACGCTGGGGTACTTAACGTCGCGCGGTCCGGAGGGACAGGTAATGGTTGAGGACCTCAAATGAGTTTGAGTACAGGTAGTTCAGCCACTACGGTAGGTCGGTAGAGTAGGAGACAGTAGGTCAAGAGGAGGATGGGGGCTAGGGAGGGTCGTAGTCTCAGAAAAGATTACTCAGTTGAGAAGCGTACTCCACCAGTTTCGTGGCCTCAAAGTCGAAGTTGTAGTCAGGAAGGTTACTTGTGGGTCCTGACTAGAGGAAATCTTACCTGACCAACCTAGAGGTACGTCAGGTTCCCTGAGAGTTCTCAGAAGAGGTTGTGGTATCAAGTTTTCGTAGTTAAGAAACCACGAGTCGAAAGAAGTGTCAGGTTGAGAGTGTAGGTATGTACTGGTGACCTTTTTGGTATCTGAACTGATCTGTCTTGAAACAACCGTTTCATTACAGAGATGAAAACTTATACGATAGATCCAACCAGTATTGAAAGGAAGGTTCCTCATTCGCAGAAAATTAAAGTACCGACGTCAGTGGTGGTAGACGTCACTAAAACCTCGGGGGGTTTTATTTCGGACTGTGATAAAGGTGACAAAGGTGTAGATAAAGTGTACTTCACTACCCTGGTCTACGGCACTAGAAGCAAAAGAGTTACAACTCTAAATTCGGTTGAAAAAGTGAGAGGAGAAAGTGAAAGTAGTTCTCCGAAAACTCAAGGAGAAGTGAAAGACGGTATTCCCACCACAGTAGACGCATAGACTCCAATAACTTTAATATATATCAGCTGATTTGAGTTATTAACTGTCGAATAAAGACTAAAGAAATCTAATAAATTAGAAGAACTGGGACTCTTGAATGTCTTCTCATCCTTTGATGAGAATCCATGGACCCTTTTTTCCTTTTCAATCCTTCTTAACGTCACTAGCATAAAATCGAAGAACCAGGGACCACGAACCGTCGTACTACGGCAGAAAGTACGTAGGTCGAGATGAAGGTCATCCTCCTTACACCGTATCTCACTTCTCTATAATTAGAGAGGAACACCTAGTACCAATATCGACATACTCACCGTGTATATTGATACCGGAACTTCTCTTGGTTCCTTCTCTTCAGTCGGAGTCCCCTATCTATGTGTGGCCGGTATCGTCAACCCTGAGAGGGCCGAAGACACGTCGTCTCAGTTTGGTCGAACAGTAACCAAGGAGGAGAAATTTCGTAGTTTTCACTCATACATAGACAGGAACCACATAAAGAAAGAGTCTGAGTATTGTACCTCTGACATAGATTAATGAAAGAGAATGTGTCTCCATTTCAAAATTTATTTAAAATTTTCTAGAAAACCCCCCAATCAAAGTCACATAGTCACCTTTCTAGAAATCTATATAATAAGAGTGAAAAATCTAAAAAGTACAACAGAATCTTAAAAAAAAAAAAAATTCTTTTCCTCTCTCTTTTTTTTAGACATCCCCCTACAAAGAACGGATCCGACTTTATAGAAAATGTAAAAGAATGACATTTAAAGATTCCATCTTCAAGAGTCTGAAGTCCAGTACTACGGGAATCATAAGGTCACGTAAAAATGTCGTGTAGAACCGACTTCTTTATGGACTGACAAGACAAATGATTAATCAATGCAAGTTTGTTGAATTCGTAAATATGAGTTGTTGGATTGTCGCTAAACTTTTAAATTTTTTACATAAGAATTAATTGGTGTTAATTACCCTACACACGTAGCCAAACCACGAAGGGTCAAAGAGTCTAAACCCTTCGTCTAATATAGAAGGAGTGAAAGGCAAGGTATAACTAAAAAAACTTTATGAACAAAATATAGTGTCGTTGACGGGTTTTACATCAAAATACCTCTACACTGGTAGTACCTTCCTTACATCACACTAGATTACAACTTTGATACTTGATAGAGGTCGAGCGTCAAACACGATACACATTTTCGACAGTTTATAAAAAAAGGAGTTTTTACATTTTGTTGACTCTAGTGACACCACAGGGTCCCACGGAACCACGTGTCAAACCGTTGACACTGAGATTCCAATCAATTACTTTGTATTTCCCACCTTAAAATTTTTAAGGTGACGTCATCTTCCAACTCGTCGATTTTGGAAGAGCTAACGGACAGTGATAGGTCTACTACCCATCGACTCTTTAATGTTAAACTCGTTCGTCTTTACGTCTACACCATGATCGTCCTCTTTTCCTACTACCGACAGAACCCTTCCTTGGTTCTCCCGTTAGAACCGAATAAGACTGAACTCATAACACTTCCAGGATCCTTCTGCCTCAGTTCAAGTGTACCTCCACCGGTCGGAGTCACCAACGGCCATTTCACGTACCCAAAGTATGTGTACTTCCAGGGTCTATTATCACAGACATCTCGAAGTAGTACACTACAAACCATAAACACAGTATATTTGAGTGACTTCAGACGCACCAACTAAGAGAAGGGACGTAAAGTATTTTTGAACACACGTTTTCCCGTTATACGTCAGTCATAAGAAACACCTTCAGTCCACAACGTAAATAATGATGAACGACAATTTTCATCGTAAGGAATTTTACACAAGATACCCTTAATTAACCACGATGAGGTTTCATTATAAGATACCAATATCTAAAAAATTTTTAAATAAAATAACTTTATATAAACTCAATGTTACAACACAATTAAAGATGACATATCCTATCATTAAGTCGATATTCATATACATTTAAAAAAGTATAAGAAAAGGTAATACCAAATAGTGTCCCATAACTTATCTAAAGGGACACGATATATCATCCCGGAATCACAATAGATAAGATATACATTATCAAACGTAGACGATTAGGATTTAAAGACTAACTAGGGAGGGACGAGTGGTCGTTGGTGTTCAAACAAGAGACACAGACCCTCGGACAAAGACAAAACATCCATTCAAGTAAACACAGTATAAAATCTAAAGTGTACATTCACTATAGTGTACCATAAACAGAAAGAAAAAGACTGGATGAAGTGAATCATACTATTAGAGATCCGGACAGGTACAATGACACCTATCGTAATCAAGTAAGAAAAAAATACCGACTCACCGTAAAGTAACACACACACACACACATAAGATACACAACATCCTACAAAAACTGTTTATGACCCAATTTTGTTTAATTCGTTCCGAAGTTTCTCGGAAATTATACGATCACCTAAAAATGGTTTAAAGTTCTCCTCTTTGTCATCATATGCAGGGGGTTCTAAATAACTCGTTCCTTTGAAAACTATAAATTTCTTTGTAGAGTACTATGTACAAAGTATCCTATGAGAACCCTTTTTATCGAGGTTTCTTAGATAAAGTGGACTTGAAATGTTTTCGATTATAAACTTATCTATAAACAATTAGTCCGGAGACCAGTTAGACTATAACAGAAGATTCATCCGAATGTTGAAGGTCGAAATTGCAATATGGATACCCTCTCACGTTAGACAATATTATTAAAAAAGAAAAAACGTATGACCAACAGGCATTACGTCATACCAATTTCATACCTAGTAGACATATCATAATAACCCAAAAGTCATATGATTACTACTCAATTCAAACATCGTGTTAGGTCTTAAATAACTGTTAGAAGAACGTTCACTTACGAAGATAATAACATCACATTGTTGTGTATAGATAAAGGTCTGTAGACACACCAGAGGTTCAGATAATTATGTACGTATAAAGAGGAATTTTCAGGATTAATATACAACACAGTGTATTCAAACCCAGGGGACAATCTTCGTCTTGTTTACGAGAAGGAAAAGACACAAAACCTACTCAACCTACCAAATTTCAGACAATTGAGTTACCAGTCCAATTATAACTTACAACTTTAATCCGTCTGAATCGATTTTTGTAGATAAAAACGAAACAACTGATACGGTTTCGGAAACTGACACACCTAGTGTTTTTCGACACCTTTTAAGACTTTCTCTACCCTTATGGTCTGGTGAACTGGACGGAAAACTCTTTGGACATACGTCGAGTCCTTCGTTGTCAATCTTGACCCGTACCTTGTTGTCTGACCAAGGTTTATCCTCTTCCTCATGTAGTTCCGACATATAACGGTGGGACGAATAAATTGAATATACGTCTCATGTAGTACTCTTTCGGACCCGACCTCCTTCGTGTTCGACCTTAGTTCTAACGACCCTCTTTATAGTTATTGGAGTCTATACGTCTACTGTGGTGGGAATACCGTCTTTCGTTCCTTCTTGCTTTCTCGGAGAACTACTTTCACTTTCTCCTCTCACTTTTTCAACCGAATTTGAGTTGTTCGTCTTTTGATTCTAGTACCGTAGACTATGGTAGTGGAGTACCGTTTATCTACCCCTTTGTCACCTTTGTCACAGTCTGAAATAGAAAAACCCGAGGTTTTAGTGACGTCTACCACTAACGTCGATACTTTACTTTTCTGCGAATGAGGAACCTTCCCTTCAATAGTGGGTGGATCTATCGTATAATTTTTCGTCTCTATAGTGAAACGGTTGTCTCCAGGTAGTCCAGTTCCGATACCAAAAAGGACACCAGTACATACCTACACTCTCAACCTGATATTTCTTTCGACTCGCGACTTCTTAACGACGAAAACTTGACACCACAACCTCTTCTGAGAACTCTCAGGGAACCTGACGTTCCTCTAGGTTGGTCGGGTAGAATCCCCTCTAGTCAGGACCCACAAGTAACCTTCCTGACTACAACTTCGACTTTGAGGTTATGAAACCGGTGGACTACGCTTCTCGACTGAGTAACCTTTTATGGGACCACGACCCTTTCTAACTCCCGTTCTCCTCTTCCCCGACTGTCTCCTACTCTACCGACCTACCGTAGTGACTGAGTTACTTGTACTCAGACCCATTTAAGGCCCTCAACCACTACCTGTCTCTCCGGACCGCACGACACCAGGTACCCCAGCGTTTCTCAACCTGTACTGACTCGCTGACTTGACTTGACTCGATAAGGCAAGTTCAATCGCAATGTCACCCCGTCCGAAGAGGAACGTCCTGAGACGTGTTAAGTACAGCACTCCTCACCTCTCTTTAGACACGAACTTGTGTGACCCCACACCGACTTGATTCGGATCGTACTGAAAGTACGAGGGGTTTCAAGGGATAGAGTCCTTCTGACACTCAAACCCTAGTCCCTAATATGACCATCTATGGGAAGTCTCCTCCCTTTAAAGTCTTCCTTCCTTCCTTCTTCATAAAGGTCATTTCAATCACTCTATCCGAGTCTCTCATGAACAAACCACTACTCTAGAAGTACAGTAACAAATCCCTGGAGATCAAACACTGAGTTCCAGGGATTTGTCACTGTACTTCTAGAGTAGTGGTTTGTCCATGAGAGACTCGGAAAGAGTGATTGAAATGACCTTATGAATTACGTAAAGGTTCACAATACGAAACCTTTCGAAGGGGAGAGTTAAGGTCTGAGACTATCTTTCGTCAACTCATAGATGAGAAACCAAATACCATCTCTTATTCCTGGATGAGTCAGATTCAGTCTTTTTCTTGTTCGAAAACGACGTTTATTTAATCTACTTTTCTTTACTTTACTAATGGAACGCGAATACTTTTACTGATAGTACTTTAAAGTACAATTTATAATAGTCCAATATGATAAACCTAAGACGCAAAAACAAAGGGTATCTCCCTACAGGTTGGATCACAACTATCCTTTTGATTTTTTTCGTACCATAATACGATTGAGTCCAAATCTTTTACGTAAACAAATACTCCACGATTCTGAATTATTATTTTGATTTACATCAGGTCTATAAATATAAAGAAATATAGAACACAATTAACTTACAGGAATTTTTATATATCTCTGAATCTTATGACAACTTTTATTTGAAATCACCCGAATTATAACTTTGAAAATAATAATAATAAAAATCCATTTTCCTAATAACTCATCGTTTTCATAGGGAAGAGAGGAGAGAGAGAGAGAGAAAAAAAAAATCAAGTGGTATAAATACCGACATGACTCATTTGTATAAGACTATGATACTGGTATGTGAGCAAGAGAAAGACTACCGATGTATAAGTTTATTATCTGTTTTATAGAGTCATTTTATTTAGAG
Organism: Capra ibex; assembly: GCA_006410555.1. Classification (NCBI taxonomy): domain Eukaryota; kingdom Metazoa; phylum Chordata; class Mammalia; order Artiodactyla; family Bovidae; genus Capra; species Capra ibex. Next base: position 69,252,869 of record SJYO01006231.1, on the reverse strand, counting down.
AAGAACTCACACCTTAAAAGACAAAGTTTGTATATATTACTTTTATATTTTTATATATAGATATATCATCTTCGTACCCAAATATCTTCAACGTTATAGTCTATACATCTGTAATAAGACAAAGACCTATATAGATCTCATTTATTTAACTAAAACAATTTCTTTACTCCTTTTTACATTCCCTAAAGAAGTTCATTCATAAAATAAATTGTTCAGAATAAATTCTTGTCCCCAATCAAGACAATCCTGAACCCTCTAGGTAAAGACACCATCACTTAAGAGTCTCACGTTCCAACGACACTCTTCCTCCTTGATTCAAAAACGACGGATCTAAACTTATACGGTCACCAATTAAAACCTTTCACCTCCCGTAACAAACTTCGTCTCGAACTGGGTATCGCTCCCTTGACCCTCTCCCACCCCTCTCTGTCTTCGACGTGGACCGGGTCGACTTTCCCGACGTCAAGAGGGTGTACGACCCGTGACTGTGTGTCGTAGTTCGTACTTTTGTCCTTTTCACCAAAACTCCGGTTCCGTCAGGTTCGGTGGGTGCTAGTGAAACTTTTTGAAAGTCGTAAGTGGAGTCCTTTACTGGGAAGTGTAAAGAACACGTGTAAGACCGCCCGTCGGGTCTGCACCCCCTAGTTCCTTCTACTAATATTTTAAGTCTTGGACGAATTCCTTCCGGTCTAAGTAAACCTTCAAACTAACCAAGTCAGCACACCATCCCCACCTTCACTACCCCATCTCACCCTCTTTCTCAACAACACTACTACTACAAAAAAACAAAGGGTCTCACCATGAGTCTTTCATAGTATTTAAAAATTTTTCATAAAACTGACTACTTTTTTTAACATTTTACGAAGTTGAAAGTAGACAAATACTGTGATAAACCTCATTCTACCTACCTTTACAATTTAGTACCTCACGGTCCATGAGTTCACCTAGACTCAGGGTCTTTTAATTGAACCCTATACGAGATGAGTGGTAAGTCAGGTTGAATAGATGAAACGTTAACACCTTTAGTATAGAATCTCTTCAAATTGAAGGTTTTTGGAATGGTACTGAAACGTCCTGTTGGTTCTGATCGTAGACTCAATAAGTAGAATCATACCACGACAGGAACAAGACTTTCCAGATTTTGACACCAGGACATTGTGACGTACTGTCCATTCTGTCGTTTAGATGTCGTCTCCGGTTTCTTTAACTAGAGAATGACTTTACGTTTACTTAAACTAATGGTTCAAGGGTTCAGGGACACCTAGATTTTAATCATGAAATTCATTGTCGTAAAGAAACCAATTAAAAAAAAAAAATTTCAAATTAACTTTGGTGAAAGGGGTTTCAATTCATCCTTTATAAAATAGTTACACAGTTTGTACGACCTTATCACTAATGAATAACTTCCTCTGTCGTAAAGACGGTTTGGATTAATCAAATGGAACCCGCGATCGATAGAAACCGACTTTCACTATTGATTTTCGTGAAGACACTCAACAGTAACCGTGTACTGTAAATACATGTGGGGACATAGACAGTCATTTACACAGAATTTAGTATCGAAATCCGACCGTGTTATCGGGCTTGTTCGGGTCGAAAGTACACCACGGTCCTATGTCTAAGACACGTTTACCTTTCGTGAGAGTGAGAGCCGAGTATGTCTCCTGAAGACTTAGGAAAGTAAGATCCTTAGACTGGTTCGTTGGTTTAACGTCTAAAGGAAATTTACTTTTTAAGGTCGGATAGGTATAATTGAAGACGATCAAACATTAGTTGAGATTCGGAAAACCAAAGTCACGGACACTTAACGTTCCGACACGAATAATCACTGATGATATTCTTCTCCCTTGAACCCCTACCGTATCCTTTTATACCGTATCAAAGATGATTTCAGTTGATATCATAAAACCGTTACTTCGGAACCCTCTCTCAATTGACTCCCTTTACCTCCTCCTATTTTGTCTCCTAAACCCCCCTTAATCCTTCTCCTCTCCTTCCCTCTTCTTACTCATCTTTCTCTTTTATTAACAACAATATTGAGATCAGGACGGGAAATTCATAAAGATCGAGAAGGACAGACACGTTTAATGTAAGGGAGGAAAGTCTACAATCAGTACCGGAACACCGAATACACCGATTATATTGTACTCCCCCGTACTATACACGGTAAAAGTCCGTCTTTACTTTTCTTAGACCAAGAGACGTAAAGGAAGAAAGACGATAATAGAATCTGTACGACCAACTCTACTTCGGGACAGTCGAGCTAGGGACTCACCGTCACTACTCGTCTCCGGGAGACGGTCGAACGTTACCTGTACCATACACTCGGTCCTCTATTTTTAGAAACAATTCCGTGACTCTTAAAACAAGGGTATCGTATTGGATTACATAGGGTAGATTATACCTCTAATTCTGAATCTCTCCCCTTCGACCATATTGTTTTGATATTTTATCCACCGAGACTGGGTCGACGATTCATCATTTCTTTGAACAGTCTCCGACTTTTCTGGTACTAAACATAATAACCCAACCACGTTTTCATTAACGCCAAAACCTGACACTTAAAATAATTATTTAACAATATTCATCCAAGTTTCTGTAGAAATAATTAGTTTTATCCTTGGTAACGTTAGTTGTGTAAAAACGGTTGTTCTTTACAAACAAATAAAGACATTACATTTTTTAAGTACGAAATCGTAAACTGTTTGAGAACCCTTCGTAAAAGACGGAGGACGGTCCGACCCTTCACAAAACGGACGCCTTTCAACAACTCTACGAACTTCTTCACCACCAGTCAACCACTCTCCAGTCTACTTATACCACCTACTCCGTTTTGTAGTATCGGGTTAAACAAGTTGAAAACTTCACAACCAACACGTTGTACACTAACCGACAATAACACCTCTTCTTGACCCAGGAAAGACAACTGGCTATGGCCGACGTCCGTAGTGTAAAAAATCACGTAGAGAAACTAACCGACTCGTATGAAAAGCCCACATTACCAAACGGACCCTAAGTCTTTCGACATCACCTGGTCTGTCCATCGTCTGGTGGTTTGCCACTGGTACTTAGAAAAACCACATTCAAACCGAAACCCTTTACGAAACCTCGAAGAAGAGTCAAGTCGGTGACTCGACCAGTAGTGGTCAACAGTATATTTTAGATGAAAACAGTGTACAATGTTAGGCCAACTTTTTACCAAATCAACATCAATACATCTTTTCTCTTCTGTGAAGTTTTACTAGTAAAAAAAACTAAACACTAGTCGAGTACTTCGTGGGTGAATAGTTCGAAATTTGGAAAGGTTAACCGAAGTTTAGAGTATACTGGTAGTCGTTGAAAAGTACATCAACATTCTCCTAGTCGAAGTTATTAACGAGTGTTATCCAGCAACAGTTGAAGACTACCAGCCGATGATATAAGGAGTAGAAGTTCCGAGAACAGAGGAAACGTTTTGCAGAACTTGGTGGTGACGTGACATGCAAACAATTGTCAAGGACCCGGTTTACGTAACAACTACAAAACTCAACAGAGACGACGAAATGCCTGGGTAAAACTTGAGTTTATATTTTTAGTGAACTTAAACGAAAAACAGATCGTAGTAAAGATTCCAGGTTTTATTTATATTTTGTTTGTTGTTCGTTATCCAGTAATAATTTTTTTTTTGGTATTTCACTCTTTACGTGTAATTTTACTACATATTTTATTGGTGTAAATAAATTCTTACATAAGGTTATAGTTTACTGTTTCAAGTTGTTACGTTTTGATGTTAATGAAAACGTGGTTGGACTATATATCACCCGTTTGTAAACCATTTTGATAAGGAACGTGATTGAGACTTTTATTTAGTAAATGAAATATTTAAACATTGGAATTCTTTTCTCCAACCTCTTGTGTGGGAACCATACATAACACGAATCGTCCGAGTCTTTTCTTACCCGGTCACGTTCGACCACAATTTACCTTCTCTCCCTCAGGTCTTTAACCGTTGAACACCTGAACCTTCCCTGTTTATAAAAGTTTGGGTTGACCATTTTCTCCTTTGACCCGTTGTTTCCAACTAATTTTAGGTAGGAGCATCGTTTATTGTTTAGCTCGTATACTAACCATATGTGCAGATTTTGGAAACCTACCTAATTTCACAAAACCTTACTACCAGGTTTACTACTCCACCATAGGTTTTTAACGAAAGTTACTCTGTTTTATCGAGTTCATTTATCTGTTTATCACGGTGAGACTGAGATATCAAACTATCTCTCGATACCAGGGACATCGATTCTATTCTCTCCCGGTCTCTCTCCCTCTCTTTCTACGTTTCTGTCTCTCTCTCTCTCTCTTCCTTCACATCCGTACTCCCACTCCTTCGTTTTCATTTTCGTCCAGATTCTTCACACAGACTTCTCTGGGTACCTGCACCGATAACCATGTTCCTCGGTCGTCCAGAACTTAACATTGTCTCAATTCAAAAGTCCTCGTAATATAACAGTTTTCTTGATGTCAGACTTGTAATTTTTTGTTTTGGTTTTGGTCAACACTGATAACTTCTCGATTTTACTGAAAACTCACCTTTACCCGTCTCTTACGACGATTCAGGAATAACTCCTATTCAAGGGGTTGAATAAATCTTTAGAGGTCGTTACTAGGATCTATTCCTTCTTCCTTCAAGGGGCTAGGACCTTCTAGGGTGGACGGCACCTCGTGATTCGGACACGTGGCGTCGATAACTCGGACACGGGATCTCGGACCCTCGGCATAGAGGACTCGGGCGCACGGTCTGAGGACTTCGGACGTACCGAATGTCGGACATGAGACGTCGTTCTCTTCGGTAGTGTTTTTCTTCGATGACATTACTCTTCGGACGTATCGTGTTGATCTCTCTTCGTGGGAAAAAGACGTTGATCTCTTTTCGGACACGTCGTCACTACCTACTGGGTTGTGTCTTTTTTTTACTTCTATGTCTCGTTACCATTTTATATGATTATATACAGGAATTCCCCGAAGGATCCACTGGGATACCATTTCTTGGGTGGACGGTCACACGAATCTTTTTCCTCAGGATATATATGTGAGTAGTAGACATAGAGACCTTCCGGTACATTCTTCAATTACTGTCACTGGCGGGGACCCCTGTATAGGTCACGGACCTATAAACCCCGGTCCTCTCCCTTCCTTTGAAAAGTGACACAAAGAAAGAAAGAAAGAAAAAAAAAAAACTAACTTCATATCATCTAAATATTATAGTAAAGACAAAGTCCACATGTCTTGTCGTTAAGTCACTATATATACATATAAGAAGAAGTATAAGAGAAGGGAATATCCAATAAGGTTTTGTAAATCATATCAAGGGTCACGATATATCATCTATGAGTCTCAAAGGTGACAAAGAAAATCAATAGGTTTACAAAATCCCGAAGAGAGTGTCGAGTCAATCAAACCATTTCTTAGTCGGACGCGACGTCCTTAGGTGGACGTTACGTCCTCTAGGTCCAAACTAAGAAGTCAGACCTTTTAGGGGACCTCTTCCTTTACCGTTGGGTAAGGGTATAAAAACGGACCTTTTAGGGCACCTCTCTCCTCGGACCACCCGATATCAGGTTCCCCAGTGTTCTCAGTCTATTTTGAATCACTGATTTGGTTTCGTTTACAAAGTGGACTTACACATCTGGTTATTTTTTGATTGTTAACTTTCTATGTATCACCTTATTTTTATAAAGAAAGAGAAGACGGTGAGTGTAGATCATATACGGTTTAAGTAAAGTATAGTAAGACAATATACCAGTACATCTTGACAGGAACAGACCGTAATCATATATAATAATTTAACTTTTCCTTTTCTTGACTTTACAATAAGGTTGACGTGACCTTAGAATACGATCCTGTTAAAACGACGTAATCCTTTTACACAGAAAATGGTCTTAGACAGGATGTCATTCATCACGATGTTTCCAGACCTCTCTTTGGTCTTATGTGACAATTTTACTTCAAACCCCGGGGTTAAATTTTTAAGATAAAGATACAACAAAACAGTGATTCAACGTAGACTGAGAAATGTCTGGGGTACCTGACACCGGGTGGTCCGAGGAGTCAGGCACCTTAAAGGGTCCGTTCTTTTCACCTCACCCAACGGTAAAGGAAGAGGTCCTCTAGAAGGGTTTAGTCCTTAATTTTGGCGTAGAGGACGTAACCGTCCGTCTAAGAAATGGTGTCTCGGTGGACCCTTCGGGGTTCTAAGGTAAATATTGAAATGCTTTTTATCAAAACTTTTGTTTTGGTTTGAGATGTAAAAAGAACTTCCAGTGTGTAATCATACTTCGTCCTCCCCCACCCACCGATAATTATTTCTGGTACCACACGATGAGAAGGTGACAAGAGTTCCTCTTAGTCTTGTTCTCTGTAATAAAAAAATTTTTTTCTCTACCGGAAAAAAAAAAAAAAAACGTAGACACAGGAACTTACATACAAGATCCGAGGGTAGACGTAGAGACTTTATTTCATAAGATCTTAGTGTGTTGACTTCCCTAGAGTCTCTAGTCGACAAGAGGGGGGGTGACGGAGAATAAAATATCTACTTTTTTGACCCCGGGTCTCTTTAATTTAATTTAAAGGGTTCCAGTGTGTGTTGATCGTCTTTTCAGTTTAAAAGGATGAAGGCAGTAATTTTGTGAATTCCAATCTTACCGGATAGAAACGTTTACAACAAAATGACTGGTGAAGTCTAGTGTGATTGGTTCCGAATCCTTTAGGAAATACACCCGAAGAACACATACGAAAGAAAGAATAGTGAACGAATCCAGAAGGGTCTTTCTGAGGGACAATGGGACACAAAGGACTACTCGGTCTGTCGTTCCAACCGTACTTCTTTACTCTAACAAGTAAAAGGAGGTAAATTTTTAAATAGAACTCGGAAAACAAGGACAGTGTTAATGGCATACTCATAACTAAAATTAATCAAGACAGATAATTCTAAGGGGAATCCAAGTCTTCGGTCGGACCATTAATTCACAATTCGAAAGGAGACCGACCGTCATAACAATCCACTCAATGACGGTGAGAACCAGCGTTTCACCCTAGTTACAAGGAGATACCTAGGTGGGACTTCTCAGGTCTGTGTCTACATCAAGAACAGAGACCACTAAAAGGGACATAACAGTATCTGTCTCATCCTTTTCCTCCGAGAGACTAACTTACTGCGAAAGGGATGAGTGATTCCGGTTATGTGACCATAGTCTCGGAGGTTTACCACACATACAACAACCGTTCATAAAACCAGTACAGGTCTACCTAAAAAAACTCCGAACGGACTATAGCTCTTGACGACTACCGTATTATAGTTTGACACAGGGAAACAACCCATCTTATCCCGAACTTTGTTTTCAAATATCAGTCATTAAAAAACGAAAGTAAAGTAGGACTTAAGACTCTTACCATTTCTTACGAAGAGTTATTAAATAACGGACATACTTTAGATCAGAGGGTCTTTTACTTGTATTACCACTCAAAATCTTTTTTTAATCTTTTAGTCGAGAGTTGCACATATAAAACATAAATCCGTTTAAAATGACTGGTTTAAACATAAACCCAAACATCAATACTGTATTATCCACAAACCCCTTACTACCATTAAGACCCGAAAGAAACATCTATTGGTTAATTATTAACCCCCTGTCGGTACTGTTGTCAAGAAAATATAATTTAGTTTTGGGGACGGTAAAAGACCACGGACAAAAACTCACGTTAGGTAATAAAAATCGCTTCGTCGATTTGTCAAATTATATGGGAGACACTACTAGTTCTCGAGACCCGCATGACTACTCTGTTGTTTTAAGACACGTGAACGGACTTGTTTATCCCTTCCACCTCGCGCAGGTCCAGGTAGACAAGGAACACACGGTTCACGGGAGGAAATGCCAACGGAGAGGGAGGATGTCACAGGGTAGACGGAGGGTCCGAGAGAGTACCCACGGAACTTTGGAAACGGCAGTCCCAACTAAAAGAGTCCAACCATCGGTTCTGACGGTCAGTTACGCCTCCTAAATCAAGGGAACACTAAAACACAAGAACGGACCAGTTAAGTCCCCTAAAATTGAACTTACCTTCAACTTGAGTGTAAAACCTCCGGTTTCGACCTTATTGACCCAATCCCATCAGTATTTTTTTTAATATATTAACCTAATCTACTGATAGAAGAGAACAAACGAGGACCCACTGTAAAAATTCGTTGACAGTGTGTTGTCCGACTTTACTCCGTGAAACACGGGGAGCATAATACAGATCGTTCTATAGTGACCTATTCTTTTTTATATCCCTACGTAATGTCGTATTGTCTAAGCGTCGTAACAGTACCTGAAAATCTTTCTTTACTATCCAATAACTGGGTACCAACCATATTAAATGAGTAAGTAAGTAATCGCTAACTGATGTATCATTAATGTATAGTTGTAGTACTCTATGTACTTTATTTGACATCCAAAGGACGGAAGTTCCCCTTAGATAGATCGTCACTGACTCAGACTAGTTTCTGTCACGACAGACACTTCGTTTACTTGACTTCACCCCTTTTACTGTTACGGACACTCGTCGAGTTGTTCGGTCTCCTCTCCCATAAGTACACAAGTCGAGTCTTTTCTGCACCCAGTGTACATTGATGTACATCCTTGTACTGAGTGTCGACCTAAAATTCCCGAATATGTTGATACTGTTATGATTCGTTCTGACTAAAGGGAAATCTGAGTCCACGACGTTTTATCCTTACCCGACAGATAGAGGAAAGTGTCGTTACGGATTACTACACAGACCCGTTGTTGTCTTGGTAGGAAACTCCCTCTTTCACTCACTGTCAGTAACTGTTTTAAACGACCCCTAATTAAAAGACGTCAAGGGATCACCCGTGTACGTAAAAGATAAAGTTCTAGTAACAACGTCTACTTTCCTTACATCCTATTTTACCCCGATACAAACTATGTACAATTTGTACTATATAATAAGAAGGTCCTCTTTTTACAAGTATAACAAGGTTTCTTCCAATATGCCTCCGATTACAAAGACCATTACTTTGTGAGTTTACAAACTCATGATTGGGTTGAACTCTAACAAATTATCATAATGTAAGACTCCGGACTAAAGAAGTCCACAGTCTTCACACCAATAAAGGTTACAAGGAGAAAATCTTCTACCAAGAGGACCCTTCTTATTGTCCTGAAAACTTTTTTTTCGTCAAGGAAAGTTCAATGAGTGTCAAATAGGAGACTTTCTTAATGAACTCTCCTTATTTGTAATACGGTTCATCCTAGATTTACGTTCAAATCTAAATGATTTACTGGGGTTTTATCCTATCATCTATTTTCGTTTGGGGACCTTAGTTTGACGACCAAACCGAAACTTAGAACCGGGACTGTGAATGATCGACATACTAGAACCGGTTCAATAAATTGGAGAGACACGGAACTTTCCAGAAGGTGTACTTCAACAACACTCTTAATTCATTCAGTCGTCATTGATTTCATCATATAGACCATATATAAATTGGAAAACCTTTATCAGGACTTATAAGCGTGAAATCTCGTTTCCGAGTTTTTCATGAACACAACTCTAACAGTAATAGAGTTTGGGATCGGTAAGGTAAACGACTATATACCCGGTGGTTTAAAGTACAGACAGTCACCGACGAACTGAACTATTGGTTCTTTGTAAAAATCATAGTCACCTTACTGACACCAAGGAATGTACTTCTACATCCGAGTAAGGGTTCTGGAGATGAAGAAGGGGTTTACGATGTGTAACCTATTTAAAGGGAAATAAATGAAACATACATTCAATAAGGGATAATGGTTCTTCCTAAGTTTCACAACTAATCTCCAGATTCAGGAGGTCGACGTGACCGTAACGGACCTCCCAGTAAAGTGTCAACACATGTCTCTGGAGTAACAAGAGACAATGGTGAACCGACTTGTTTACACAGTGTTATTAAAAGAACAACCTCCGTTTAGACACCACCCAAACCACTCCCACCTTAAAGGCAACTCTTCAGATTGTGTCCCAGAGGTCCTACGAGAAACCGAGTTACATCTCCCAGTAACTTGACTATACAATCTCCCAAGATTATGTTCTTGATTGAGGGTAGTGTGGTCCTACAGTCATAAAGGAATCGTGGAAGATACACGTTCCCTCTTTTATAAGTAAATGGAAGTCTTATAAATAAAGGTTTAGTCTTTCGTAATGTACAGTTTAAGGGGGACACAGTCCGTGGTCTTATCTAAGTCGTCCTTGAAAGACACATAACACAACTTTTGTTTTGTTTCGTTTTGTTTTGAATTCTACTACGTATAGAGACAAAATGAACCATCTTTCATAGGTTCATACAGTCTCCTGGTTCTAACCCGTCGGACTCTTTCCCCCTATTTTGTACCACGGACCCGACACAATAAAACACACCTCGGTCTCTTCCCCCTTCGTCTCCTTCTCTACCAATCTATCGTAGTGGTTGAGTCGTCTGTACTTAAGCTCGTTTGACCCTCTATCACTTCCTGTCTCCTCGGACCACCCGACATCAGGTACCCCAACGTTTCTCAGCCTGTCCTGACTCTCTGACTTGTTGTCTCTTATCCCGACAAGAGGTAGGAAAGGGGGAATCAAACACCAAAGACAGCCGAAATGTGGTCAGTTCTCCTTTGATCCCCAAGTCTAGGACGGGTGGTAAGATGGGACACAGAGGTAGGGTCAAGAACCACTTAGGTCACGAAAGTCTGAGGATGAAGAGATCAAGTAGGTTTGGAATAGTCCGAGACAAAGCGATACCAGAAGTAAGAGACTATCAGTGGTCTCCTTATTTGTCACAATGAGTAAAACCGATGGAACTCCAGTGAAATTAAGATCCTATCCGTACATAGGTACGTAAATATATTCGACCCTCTCCATTACTAGTTATATATAAATCCTTTCTTACACTCATTGAAAATACACAAAGATCATTTAAATGTGTGGAATCGCTAGTCAAAAGAACACTACCAACAACAACGAGACTTATTTATATATGTATATACATAGCCAAGTCAAGTCAAGTCAGTGAGTCAGCACAGACTGAGAAACGCTGGGGTACTTAGTGTCGTGCGGTCCGGAGGGACAGGTAGTGGTTGAGGGTCTCAAATGAGTTTGAGTGCAGGTAGCTCAGCCACTACGGTAGGTCGGTAGAGTAGGAGACAACAGGGGAAGAGGAGGACGGGGGTTAGGGAGGGTCGTAGTCTCAGAAAAGGTTACTCAGTTGAGAAGTGT
>SJYO01006231.1:69130706-69241405 GCA_006410555.1 Capra ibex | reverse complement strand
GGTATGTACTGGTGACCTTTTTGGTATCGGAACTGATCTGCCTGGAAACAACCGTTTCATTACAGAGACGAAAAGTTATACGACAGATCCAATCAGTATTGAAAAGAAGGTTCCTCATTCGCAGAAAATTAAAGTACCGACGTGAGTGGTAGACGTCACTAAAACCTCGGGTGTTTTTATTTTAGACTGTGACAAAGGTGACAAAGGGGTAGATAAAGGGTCCTTCACTACCCTGGTCTACGGTACTAGAATCAAAAGACTTACAACTCGAAATTCGGTTGAAAAAGTTAGAGGAGAAAGTGAAAGTAGTTCTCCGAAAAATCAAGGAGAAGTGAAAGACGGTATTCCCACCACAGTAGACGTATAGACCCCAATAACTATAAAGAGGGCGGTTAGAACTAAGGTCGAACACAAAGAAGGTCGGGTCGCAAAGAGTACTATGTATATTCAATTTATTCGTCCCACTGTTATGTGTCGGAACTGTATGAGGAAAAGGATAAACCTTGTTCAGACAACAAGGTACAGGTCAAGATTGACAACGAAGGACTGGACGTATATCCAAAGAGTTCTCCGTCCAGTCCACCAGACCATAAGGGTAGAGATACACATATATCTGCACACACACAATCAGTGAGTCAGTACAGGCTGAGAAATACTGGGGTACCTGACATCGGGTGTCCGAGGAGACAGGTACCCTAAGAGGTCCGTTCTTATGACCTCACCCAACGATAAAGGAGGAGGTCCCCTAGAAGGTCTAGGTCTCTAACTTGGGTCCAGGGAACGTAATGTCCGTCTAAGAAATGGAAGACTCGGTGGTCTCTTCGGGTATACAGAATACATATATCGTTCATATATATCTAAGAATATACACATATATATATATATATATATATACATACACACTCACAAATATGTAAAATACATATTTTGGGTTGAATAGATAATAGGATGGTTATCCGGTAAATTAACAAAAGTCAATTCTTTATAAATTACTCTACAGTTCTACTTTATTTTCATGTACATTTACACGTCTAATCTTGTTTAGTAGAAGTTTTATACCCTTCTCCTTCCTTTACCTCTTGACATAGAAATAAAATAAAAAATTTTTTCGAAATACCTTCAAACTCACCCTCCNAAATATGTAAAATACATATTTTGGGTTGAATAGATAATAGGATGGTTATCCGGTAAATTAACAAAAGTCATTCTTTATAAATTACTCTACAGTTCTACTTTATTTTCATGTACATTTACACGTCTAATCTTGTTTAGTAGAAGTTTTATACCCTTCTCCTTCCTTTACCTCTTGACATAGAAATAAAATAAAAAATTTTTTCGAAATACCTTCAAACTCACCCTCCCTCGTCCGTACCCATTTGGATACCGACTAAGTACAACTATAAACCATCTTTGGTTACGTTATAACATTTCGTTAATAGGAAGTTGATTTTTATTTATTTATTTATTCGAAATATTTAATGGAGTAACACACAATCAATAGAACTGTTTCCTTTTATTTATATGGGTTTCTCACACACTTCTGTACGAGAACCGGACTCAGAGTCACGAATGGGAGAAATCTTCGGTACCTAGACCTCGAGAACCAGTACAAGACATAGTAGACAACGGGGACCAGTTCTACTGTAAAAGAGTAGTAGTCTGGGAGAGTCCAAGTCGGAGAACGAAAGTTGACAACACTCCGGGTTACAGTTCCTAGAAGAGTGAAGGTGACGAAACCGTTCCTAAGTTCCCTTGATAGTGTGATACACTAAATTTGTGTCTTGGTAGGATTCTTTAGGTCCAGTGTCCTTCATCCTATACAACCTTTCACGACATGATCTAATGACGACCGGAGGGTCAACACTACTCCTTCTTCCCATGTACTGGACAGAGGGTCGTACCTCAAGAGCGGAGTGTCACGAAGCGAGTGACACGTAACTACTAAGGTGTATCGTACTAAATGACCGCGATTTTTGGAGAAACGACTGAGCAAGTAAAACTAAGCACTATACCTATAATAAAATATGTCCATGTAATGGAAAAAATCAAATCTCGACTATCTAGATGAGCAAATTAATGTTTGACAAAAATCGGAATATTAATTTGCCTCTCCCCGGCTCACGTTCGTACTTCGTTATTCTACACACACTCGTCTTTACTCACTCTTTAGTACCTTTCTCACGACCTGGTCCGTAGGGTTCCAACGACAGGTCCAAGGATAGACGATCCCGACCAGGGTCCCACAGACTTGGAGACAGGTGACGAACCAACTAAGACACTTCGGAGAGACAAAAAAGAGTTTAGAGAACAGTCCTGAGTATCACGGGGAGAAAAAGGTTAAGGAAAATTAAAAAGGTCCGGTTCCCATTCAGTTTTTTAAAGAAAGAGAGGAAGGAAGAAGGACGGAAGGGGGGAAGGAGGAAGAGGGGAAGAGGGAAAGGAGAGAGGGAAGAAAGGAAAGAAAAACAAAAATAATAGAAAAGAGTTCTGAGACTTTGTCCTCTCCCCATTTGTTGAAAATGGCTCCTAGAAGATAAACGGTCCTTAAATTGGATATAATACAGTGACTTAGAAACTTTGTTACGATTCGTTACCCTGACCAATAAAAGTATAAAAGGGGGATAAAAATAATAAATAAAATTTCCTCCTTATTTGACCTGAAGTCTCTACACTTTATGGAGTCGGTTTTAGTGTACCAATTATAACCATTTGGATGCAGATGGATTCAGGTTTTATGACACTAGGAGAGAAACGTCTCGTAGTGGAGGGGAACTCCCAATTGGTAACGAAACTTCTCGACTACCACAAGGTCAAAACCACCTTGTGGAACTACAGAGTGTGTTCCGGGAGAGAGAAATAATAAGGAATTAAGACGTGATTCCATCTGTCAAGGTTACAAGAGGAATCGAAGAGGTTTTATTCACATCTTAGAGAAGTAGACATCTTTAGTCCCAAGAATTGTGAAGTGTCAAAAGTCTCCACCTGTTTGACTACTTTCAAAAGGATTACTTAAATTGTATTGTGTTTTAAAACGTATTATTAATGTCTTTTAAGTCTCCGTGTGACTCCGGATTGAGACCTAGGGACACTTTCCAATAAGTCAGCCCTTCTAATGAAAAGTGTCCAGTCCCCGATCCTTCCACAGATTAAAAGACATAGGACCCATACGTTTCAGTAAAAAGAACTGGGACAGTCCCGTACCACAGGTACGAAATAGGTTCCACCTCAAAAAAGATCTACTTACAAACATACACACACGGACCGAAGGAACCTGATCACTCGAGTCTCCCCCGTTAATGATATCCACTAGTCAAACCGACCCCAGACATGACACGGAGTGAAAATGTAGACTTTATAACAGTACTAAAGAGAAAAGAGAAGAAAAGTCTCGCTTCCATTATCCCTAATTCCACACTTTTGATAAATAAATAAAAAAATTAAAAATAAAAATGAAATAAAATGAAATGTTATGACATAACCAAAACGGCATGTAACTGTACTAAGGTGGTGTCCACATGTACTCGAGGGTTTGTACTTGGGGGGAGGGTGGAGGGTGGGGTGTGGTAGGGAGACCTAATGGGGACGCGTGGTCGGGGTTCGTAGGATGTAGGACGTAGTTTGTATCTGACCGCTAANGGGTGTGGTAGGGAGACCTAATGGGGACGTGTGGTCGGGGTTCGTAGGATGTAGGACGTAGTTTGTATCTGACCGCTAAACAAAGGATGTATTGTGATATGTACAAAGTTACGGTAAGGGGGTTTAGTAGGGTGGGAGAGGGAGAGGGAGTCTCAGGTTTTCAGGTGGGATGTGTAGACACAGAGAAAACGACAGAGAGTATGTCCCAGTAGTAATGGTAGAAAGATTTAAGGTATATATATACATAATCATATGACATAACCACAAAAAGAAAAACCGAATGAAGTGAGACATATTAGTCGAGGTCAAAGTAGGTAGAGTAATCTTGACTAAGTTTACACAAGAAAAATTACCGACTCATTATGAGGTAACAGATATACATGGTGTCGAAAGAATAGGTAAGTAGACGACTACCTGTAGATCCAACGAAGGTACAGGACCGATAATATTTGTCACGACACTACTTGTGACCCCATGTACACAGAGAAAGATAAGACCAAAGGAACCACACATACGGGTCGTCACCCTAACGACTCAGTATTCCGTCTAGATAAACGTTAAAAAATTCCTTAGAGGTGTGACAAGAGGTATCACCGACATGATCAAACGTAAGGGTGGTTGTCACGTTCTCCCAAGTAAAAGAGGTGTGGGAGGGGTCGTGAATAACGAATGTCTAAAAACCTAGCGTCGGTAAGACTGACCACACTTCACCATGGAGTAACACCAGAACTAAACGTAAAGAGATTATTACTCACTACAACTCGTAGAAAAGTACACAAACAATCGGTAGGCATACAGAAGAAACCTCTTTACAGATAAATCAAGAAACCGGGTAAAAAACTAACCCAGCAAATAAAAAGACCTTAACTCGACGTNATAAGGATTCATAAAATAAGAAAAGCAACGTTACCACTTACCTTAACAAAGGAATTAAAGAAAAAGATGAAAGAGTAATAAGCACATATCCTTACGTTCCCTAAAGACACACAACTAAAATATAGGACGTTGAAATGATATAAGTAACTAATCGAGATCATTAAAAGACCACCTCAGAAATCCCAAAAGATACATCTCCTAGTAAAGTAGACGTTTGTCACTCTCAAAATGAAGAAGAAAAGGTTAAACCTAAGGAAAATAAAGAAAAAGACGAGACTGACGACACCGGTTTTGAAGGTCTTGATACAACTTATCATCGCCACTTTCACCTGTGGGAACAGAACAAGGACTGAAATCCCCTTTACGAAAGTTAAAAAGTGGTAACTCCTATTACAAACGACACCCAAACAGTATATATCGAAAATAATACAACTCCATACAAGGAAGATAAGGACGAATACAACTTAAAACAGTTTCCAGAAGAGACGTAGATAACTCTATTAGTATACCGAAAATAAAAAGTTAAACAATTACACCACTTAATGTAACTAACAATTACACCACTTAATGTAACTAACTAAACGCCTATAACTTCTTAGGAACGTAGGGACCCTATTTCGGGTGAACCAGTACCACATACTAGAAAAATTACACAACAACCTAAGACTAACGATCTTAAAACAACTCCTAAAAATGTAGATACAAGTAGTCACAATAACCGGACATCAAAAGAAAAAAACATCGTAGAAACAGTCCAAAACCATAATCCCACTACCACCGGAGTATCTTACTCAAACCTTCAAATGGAAGGAGACGTTAAAAGACCTTCTCAAACTCATCCTATCCACAATCGAGAAGAGTTTTAAAAACCATCTTAAGTCGACACTTCGGTAGACCTGGACCCGAAAACAAACGACCTTCTAAAGACTAATGTCTAAGTTAAAGGCACGAACACTACCCAGACAATTCTAAAAGATAAAGAAGGACCAAGTCTAAACCTTTCAACATGAAAAGATTCTTAAACAGGTAAAGAAGGTACAACAGGTAAAATAACCGTATATTAACGACTATCATCAGAGAATACTAGGAAACATAAAGACACAACAGACAACACGAGAGAGGTAAAGTAAAGATTAAAATAACTAAACTAAAAAGAGAGAAACAAAGAACTACTCAGACCGATTACCAAACAGTTGAAATAAGTAGGAAAGTTTCTTGGTTGAAAACCGAAACAACTAAAAACGATACCAGAGAAAACAAAGAAAACGTAAATAAAGACGGGATTAAAAATTCTAAAGAAAGGAAGATGATTGAGACCCCAAGAGGTTAAGAAGGAAAAGATCAACGAAATCAACATCTCAATCCAATAAATAAACTGAAAAAAGAACAAAGAATTCCATACGGACATAACGATACTTGAAAGGAGAATCGTAACGAAAATATCACAGAGTGTCCAAAACCCAACAACACAAAAGTAAAAGTAAACAAAGATACTTCGATGGACGGGAACACAGGACTCCTCTGAAGAGACCCGATCCGGTAAAAAATATGTCGGGTAGTAAGGTTTTGAAGGAGAACTTAGTAGAACGAAGTTTTGTGGACAGTGACTATAAAGAGTTTGAAAGACTTTTTACCCTTTTAAACCACAAGGAGGACTCCGAATCGACCTCAAGTCAACGGACGACCACAGGAAAGATCCATGAGTCCGGGAAGTAAAATTCACGTGAGACCCCGAAATTTTCCTGTCTGGGAGGGTAATACTTAAAAAGAGATTCTCGGTGGGTCACGACGACCTTTTAAATATCGACCAACCGAACCAATTAATCTTTTTTCAGACTACAACTTATAATACATTCAGTAGTTCATGACATTTCATTCGTGGATAGTCCAAAGTGTCAGTTGAGTCCCTATATACAGTGGAGAGGAATTTTACGAACCGTGTCAGTAAAATACGATACTTAAACTTCGAACCCTACATAGTGCCATTAAAGGACGACAAGTAAATCCATCTCTATGTTACCATGAGTTGGGTATTGTGCTGGCCAGAATAATGTCCGTACCGAGACCACAAAAGTTGTCTCACTTGTTAAGACTAAGTAAAAGAGTAACGCTACGTTTTCTATGAACGTTGAAATTACGACAGAAACGACGGAAAACCTCGGGAAAAATCCTGATTAGTAAACTGAAACGTGATTACTCTAATATGGGTCGTCCCCGTCTATAAAAGGAAAAATTAAAAGTAAGGACAATAAATTAACCGTAATGTGTGTGTATTACTCTGGTCTTTTTTTGTGGGACATCGTTAGACAAGTTATGTTTATTGAGTCCGTCTACGTCGGTCTACATAGGTACCACTGGAGGGGCTGAGAGTGTGATGGGTGTGTAATCCCTTCTACCGACTCTTTTGAATTGAGGGACAAACGACTCATCAGTCTCTAGATGAAACAGAGAAGGAAGAGGGTGTCTTTCCCGTAAATGGGTTTAGGTACGCAAAGAGGTATAACCCTAAACAGACGAGTCGTGGACATAATAAATATATCGGACCCCAAGACTCATCCATGACCAGGGACCACAAGCACGACTGACGGACGGACACCGGGGTCACGACATCTGTCTGTAAGAGGTAAATAAGGGTCGTGGGAAGAATGTTATAAGACTCACCTTGTCCTTATAACCTGAATTGCCTTTCGGTAGTCTTACCCACTGTTTGTGCTTTTGAAGGAAGAAAATATGGTCTAAAGATATAATTTTGGTCTGGAGAGGAAAGACCTTTTTCTATAAAATCCAGTAATCCTCAAATTCCTCCAGGAGGGACTAGTTGGCGCACCACTGTTGGGACCTCGAAGGAAGGTCCGTGACACGTATGCAGGAAAAAAGGTTTCGTCCAGTTTACCGGTAGTAGGGTTTAAGGCATAGGGTACCTCGTTCAACCCACTAAGATGTTCCATAGGATCTTGAAAGGAAACAAATATATTGTTCACCTTGCACTTTCAAAGGTACGGACTTCATAGCTGCCGTACTTGTACTACAGTCAAAACGGTAGCTTTCTTTTTACACGTGTTCAGTCAGATGGAGTAAATATGATACAGGTCAAGACACGAAAAGAGGTGGAGTTTCACACAAGAAAGAGTCACAAGAGGTAGTGTCACTCTGTAGGGTCGTAGGACCATTATGTCTTCGGCCCGTCTGTAGAAACTTTGGGGGGGGGGAAAACAGTTACACAAATGAACAAAAGTAAAGGTGACGATGGGGGTACTGGTTCGAGAGTAGAGATTATATCCTAGTCCTATTAATGGTGGGTTAACAGGAGGGAAAATTTTAAGAACGGTAAAGTGATAAGTAAATTCGTTGATCTAACAATAACATTTTTATCGAATTTTCTAGTAAAACGAGAACATAAATATTTAAAAGGGTAACATGAAATCGTTTTGTTTTGTTTTTTGGTTTGGTTTGGGTTTTAGGGACTTTAGAACGGTACCAGACGTGCCCAGAGACACTGGACCCTAGACCGATAACGGACACCTCTACGGTTGTAGAGAACAAACCTAACGACGTTATCGACGGAGAAATAAACCGAAGTAAAGTGAGAATCTACCTTTGTTTCACTAATCGTAGGACGGACCGACACACAGCCCAGAGAAAACTGAGAGGTCGGTGTAGAACGAGATGTGAAAGGAAATAAGGGAGACTAGTCACAAAAAAAGTCACAAAGTCGTAAAAAATCGTAAAAAAAGTCGGGACCTCTAAGACATGGACACACCCTGAACTAGACCTTATGGGAAGGAGGGGAAGGAGGGGGAAATAGAACTGTCGTCGAATTTGTCACAAAAAGGTCGTGTTAGAAGGACCGAAAGCCCCAGTGTAGTATACGAGACAATATGTTCGAAAATTCTGGCACCGGTAAAGGATACATAGAGAACGACATTTGTAGGTGGACAGTTCATCGAGGTTAAGAGAGAAAGGAGTCACTCTTCTAAGTTTAAAAAAAAAGTTTATACTTAGTCATTTGAAATTCTCTATATACACTTTGTCAGTTATTAGATCAATAGTATAAATTAAAGGTACACGATGTACAAATTTTAGTATAATATATTTTATTACACTTAAATCTCTGTACAAAAAAAGATGAAAGTAAAAAAAGGTACGAGAAGTGTAAGTAGAAACTGTAGCACAGAAGCAGTAGTGATTTCGGTGAGAAACTTAAGAGATTGCGTCAAGACACTCCGAACAGTGGAAGTGAAAATAGATTCAACAAACTCTATGTCGTGAAAAACTTAGTACGTACTACGACAGTGACCTTTAAATAGGGTTCGGTGACCTTAGGTAAACACATTGTAATCTTGTCAAAAATAAAAGTAAACAGGGTACTCATACATAAATACTAACGGTGTGAGATTGGTGAGTGACATAAGGAAATTTTCACTAGAAATTTTCCGAACAAATGTTACTGTAGGTTACAAACGTTAACAATCCAGTAGGGGGTCCCTGTTAATGATTTGGAAGTAATTTAAGGCAAGGAAGAAATAATGGTTAATACAGGTAAGATCCAATTAAACGATCTTCTGTTAAGTCACTTGTCGGTTAAACGAATTAAATGGACAAAGAAAAGTGATAAATTAAAATCAGCTGTCCGAAAAGAAAACAGAAGGCTTGTCGTAAATTCCTTACAATTTGAACAGAGACGGAATCAAGGGACGATGAACTTGACCTGTGACAAACGGTTAAGGTGTGGATTGGAGGAAACAGGGTGTGGTATAGAAAGGAATACCTTGGAGGTAAAAGAAATCCATAGATGAGAGGAGTGTCGGTACCCTGGACCCTTTGGACTGGGGTAGAGACAAAATTGGTATAAAGGAACCCACTCCATCCCACTCCGGTCAACGTCTAATATTTTTTCTTTCCTTTTAAAATGTTAAAACAACAAGGGACCTCTCTTGTATGGTGTGATTTGAGTCCCCTTCGTAACTCCAAGAAGAACTCCATCTCTCTCCCCCGTCTTTACACCAAAGGTACCCTTCCTTACCCCTCTTGTCCCCTCCGACAGAGTTCTAACCGGTGGATGTAAACTTTCACCGGGAGTACTTTAAGTACAAGTGACACTAACGATTTTATGTAATAAACCCCGACTAAGTCTACCATTTCTTAGACGGATGTTACGTTCTCTGGGTCCAAACTAGGAACCCAACCCTTCTAGGGGACCTCTCCACTTACCGTTGGGTGAGGTCATAAGGATGGACCTTTTAAGGTACCTGTCTCTTCGGACCACCCGATGTTAGGTACCCCAAAGTCTCTCAGTCTGTACTGACTCACTACTTGTGAAAGTGTGAAAAGTTTCAAAGGTGTACAAAACCCCCTTAGGTACCAAATAAACCCTTATCGATCATCGGTAGAATATCCACAATGTCGAAACTAAATGTCTTCAATTTTCTTACAAATTTTGTTAGGGATGATATTCAGAACTACTTAGGTCCGGTACAAGCTACAAGGGACCACAATTTCTACTATGTTCAAACGGATCAAGACGGAATCTGACTCTTCCTGAGCCTCTCGTCCCGGACCGGTAGACTCTGGTACGTCCTAACGTCTGAAGTGTGACCTACGTACCTTATACGTCAGGTTCTACCCCACTTAATGTAGAGTCACCTCCGGTTACACCCGTCTCTTAAGAGTACCCGTTCTACAGAATAAGAAGGACTACGGTCGTGTGGTCTGGTGTCTAGTAGGGGTCCCTCTTTTCTTTCTCTCTCTCCTCACTCTCCCCTATTCCTACCGTACAACTGGACTTACTCAGACTCACACCCCCTCCCTCCTTATTTGGGGATCCTGACCGGGTCAAATGTACTTAATTGTACGAGTCCGAAGGTGGTACCCCCAGTCTGTCGACTCTACAGGTCTTTATTTCCTTCGGTCTGACAGTCTAAATAGGGACTAGTTTCATTTATAACAGAGACCTGTAGAAAATTATTGGACTACACGTGTTCAAGGATCAGTGTAAAGAGGAAACATCAAAACCACAGAGTCAACCAAAAGTGAGATGAGACCGGACAAGTGACAAGAAAATCATACCTTGGGAGCACCGACAACAGTCTTGGTGTCCTCAGATTCGGTTGTCACTTAACACAATGAAACCAGATGACTGAACTTACATTATTCACCTTAAACTGATCTATCGAAAAAAGTTCAAAATAAATATAATATAACCCAATAAACCGTATTTTTATGGTGATATTCTACTGAATTAGAAAGATCTGATTGTCCAGTGTTATAAAGTCGGAGAACCACCTACAGTCTCTACTGGAAAGTGAGTGGAACGTCCTTACCTTCGAACATTCGAGAAAAAGAGAGACAGAGGTAGAGAGACAGAGAGTCTATGATCCATCATACACTGTTATGAGACGTCTAATGTATAAATGATGGAAAGTGTAAAAATTCGCCAGTGAATTTTTAAAAGTAAGATATAAGTTTATAAGGGTTCCTATATCAAAAGTCATAAACCATTTACAACTGTAGAATTTTTGTTTTGAAAGTCTACCGAGAAAATTCACATAGGTTGTTTATATTTAAGGTATTATTAAACTAAGATAGTAGAACAAGTTTTTACGCATTTCTTTGAGAAAAAATTATCGTCTTTTTAGAATGTAGTAAAGAACAGGATCACTAGTCTAAAGATAAAGTGAAGGATATGACTTTACATTAGATTACATTATATAACAATACAAACTTTCAGAAGTTGGAGTAGTATAAAGAGATCTGTCTTTATTAATATATTTAAATTGAAATTTTTAAAGGATATGAGAACACCGGTCGTTAAAACCTTTTGAGTCGTCACCGGTGTCCTGACCTGTTCTAGTCAACAGTAAGGTTAGACTTTCTTTCCGTTACGATTTCTTACAAGTTTGATGGTGTGTTAACGTGAGTAGAGTGTGCGATCCTTTCATTACGAGTTTTAAGAGGTTCGATCCGAAACCGTCATGAACTTGGCTCTTGAAGACTACAAGTTCGACCTAAATCTCTTCCGTCTCCTTGGTCTCTAGTTTAATGGTTGTAGGTAACCTAGTATCTTTTTACTTCTCTTAAGGTCTTTTTGTATGAAGACGAAATAACTGATGCGGGTTTGGAAAATGACACACTTAGTGTTGTTTGACACCTTGTAAGACTTTCTCTATCCTTATGATCTGGTGGACTGGACGGAGAACTCTTTATACATACGTCCAGTCCTTCGTTGTCAATCTTAGTCTGTGCCTTGTTGCGTGACCAAAGTTTAACCCTTTCCTCATGTAGTTCCGACATATAACAGTGGGACGAATAAATTGAATATACGTGTCAAGTCAAGTCAGCGAGTCAGCACACGACTAAGAAACACTGGCGTACTTAGCGTCGTGTGGTCCGGAGGGACAGGTAGTGGTAGAGGGCCTCAAGTGAGTCTGAGTGCAGGTAGCTCAGTCACTACGGTAGGTCGGTAGAGTAGGAGACAGCAGGGGAAGAGGAGGACGGGGGTTAGGGAGTGTCGTAGTCTCAGAAAAGGTTATTCAGTTGAGAAGCGTACTCCACCGGTTTCATGTAGTACACTTTACGACCCGACCTACTTTATGTTCGACCTGAGTTCTAACGACCCTCTTTATAGTTATTGGAGTCTATACGTCTACTACAGTGGGAATACCGTCTTTCGTTTCTCCATGATTTCTCGGAAAACTATTTTCACTTTCTTCTATCACTTTTTCAACTGAATTTTGAGTTGTAAGTTTTCTGAATCTAGTACCGTAGACCAGGGCAGTGAAGTACCGTTCATCTAACCTTTGTTACCTTTGTCACTGTCTGATAAAAGAACCCGAGGTTTTAGTGACGTCTAACACTGAGGTCGGTACTTTAATTTTCTGTGAATGAGGAACGTTTTTTTCGATACTGGTTGGATCTGTCGTATAATATTTCATCTCTTAATGAAACGGTTGTTTCCAGACAGATCAGTTTAGATACCAAAAAGGTCATCAGTACATACCTACACTCTCAACCTGGTGTTTCTTTCAACTTGTGGTTTCTTAACTACGAAAACTTGGTACCAAAACCTCTTCTGAGAACTTCAGGGAACCTGAAGTTCCTCTAGTTTGGTCAGTTAGGATCTCTAGTCAGGATTTACAAATAACTTTCCTGACTACGACTTCGATCTTATGAAACCGATGGACTACACTTTTTGACTGAGTAATCTTTTATGGGACTACGACCCTTTTTAACTTCATTCCTCCTTTTCCCCTACTACCTCTTACTCTACCAACCTACCGTAGTGACTGAGTTCCTGTAATCATACTCGTTCGAGGTCTTCAACCACTACCTGTCTCTTCGGACCACACGACGTCAGGGACCCCAGTGTTTCTCAGTCTGTGCTGACTCATTGATTTGACTGACTATCTGGACACCGAAACTTCAGACTTATATAAAGAAAGTCTAATAATAATCCAATTAAACGATTTTCTGTTAAGTCACTTCTTGGTTAAACGAGTTAAATGGACAAATAAAAGTGACAAATTAAAGTCAGTTGACCGAAAATAAAACCATAGACGGGAGGAGTGTCAGTATCCTCGACCCCTTGGACTGGGGTGACCCACCACACCCACACACACCACTATAAATATCGGATAGACATTGTCATTCCAGATTTTATTATCCAGGTACCTGTACTTGAACCCGTTTGAGTCCCTCTACCACTCCCTGTCCCTCCGAACCACACGAAGTCAGGTACCCCACGTTTCTCAACCTGTGCTGAACGACTAATTTGTTGTCGTTAAAATCTGGTTTGTTGTACTTAATTGATATTTAATACTAGTCAATAATACGTGTTTTCATCTTAAATAACCCTTACGTAGGGTACTATTTTCACCTAACCCTTCTAACAATTTTACCGACCGAATTTTCTTATAAGTAGGACAAGGAAACAACACAGTTCCATTCTAAACGGTTCCTATAAAGAGAAAACAATTCATTGTTTTCCATATAACACTTTCCTCACTCCTGGTCACACTGGAGGTCTTGACAGATAGAACTCTTCTCAGAATCCTTACATGTGTCTCTTCAACTCCTAGATGAGTAGTCGGAGTGTGAGGTATCTTACAGAAACACCATAGGAGTCCTCATCGGTAGCCTCTTCCGATACCGTGGGGTGAGGTCATGAGAACGGACCTTTTAGGGTACCTACCTCCTCGGACCATCCGACGTCAGGTACCCCAGCGACTCAGCCTGTACTGACTCACTGAAGGGAAAGTGAAAAGTGAAAGTACGTAACCTCTTCCTTTACCGTTGGGTGAGGTCACAAGAACGGACCTCTTAGGGTCCCTTCCCCCTCGGACCAGCCGACGGCAGTTACCCCAGTGTGTCTCAGTCTGTGCCGACTTCGTTGAATCGTCGTCGTCGTCGTTGTCGTCCTCATCAGTATGGAATGAAACTCCTGGTGACAGTAGGTTATACTCCTTACACCGTTCCCACATAAAGTTGTTTCATAGTCGGGTGAAAGTCCGAGTGTGAGTCTTTTTCCCCCACGGTCTTGTACAACACCAGATGAGACGTCAGACTTCTACGAATGATACCGTTAATCCATGGACTTCGTTTCACTACTAAGACGGTACCGACCCTTTCATCTGAGTATAAAAATTGTACCTCTTATAGACGTTTCGTTCAATTTGTACTATCTACTGGTAAAGAACCTCTTGTTGGTTTTAAGAGTCCACGATCCCTTAATCGTATTCAGTCACTTACGTCTTCACTTGAATAAAAATCTTTAGATATCTCTAAACAAGACTATGTTTCGTTGACGTAATAATACTTCCCATTTTACTGAGGTCTTTAGTGTTCTATAAGACTCCAGGTTTACTTATGTTATAGTCTCGTCTATAGTTTCTCTTTAGACTTTGTTAAATAATATCGTCCGTCCTTGTGGAAGTCCCTTCCAAAGAAGGGGGGTCCAATCGATTATATGTTCAGTTCACCTATACAGTTTACATTCTGTTTATTACCAGAATTATCTTAACGTGTTGACTTGACAAAACTACCTTAATCTAGTTCCCTTGTGTCCTCTTCCTTGTGTAAACATGTCTCACTTCATAACAGAACCTTACGTCACACAGTACTTTAAGCCGAAAGTTTTACTCGAGTTAAATTAAAACTCTTATCGGTAAACTTAACTTTTATTCGGAAATCTTGACTTTCTCCTTATTATTATCGTGACCCAACTCGACGACTGTCAGACCCCGAAATGGTTCCAAGCTACCGTTTGAACCAAATTGGACGCGAAAAGGTCAAAGGATTCGACCAGACCACAGGGAAGAACGCTGGACTGTCCATGGATACGACCAGATGTAACGGTCTGGAGAAGACGGTCCAGAGTTAACGTCCTGGGTGAAGAACTATTGAGACGATGGTCCGTTTGTTAATGTGTTGTCGTTTCTAGAGGTCACTGGAAGGCGAAAGTGGAACCAGAAAACCGTCCACACTATATGATAAAATTATATCTTTGACAATATCTCACCACGTCAAGACCTGTGAAGTCGTTTTAAAAAACACCCGTTCACGTTCCCAAAAAGGAGACGAAAATAAATACGAGACCGAAAGACTACTATGTGGAAATAACTCCTCTACATTTATAGAAACAAAGACAAGCACATAAAAGACTAAAGAGACCACCACCACTAAAAAAAGAAAACCTAAGACGGAGATTCCTTCTATTAACAGAACTCTGAGACAATAAAAGATAGGAACCCCCAGGGACCATTAACATTTAGTACAGTAATTTTTGAACTTTCCTTTTCATCCAGTAATAAATGTAAATTTCCCTATATGAATTTTTTTATCATTAATATAAATTATTAAAATACGTCCAAAATTGAACTCGGTTTTAATTTACTTTCATCAAATTTTAAGACTTCAATTGTTCGTTCCCTTTTACCCAATATAAGGGGATCATATCAACATAAAACGTCTTAGGTCCGAGAAAAAAACCGTTCCGGTATTAATGATGTACTTTTATAGTAACTATGTTTACATAAATGATAAATTAAAGTACTTATCAGATCGATATACGTACTGTTTATATATCACAGTAGTATAAATATAAGTTTCATTAATCCTCAATATGTATATACTGGACTTAATAAGGGGAGTTTTAAAACGTACAAGTACGGTTGTTTAGTGAAACTCGTTATAAATAATCTTGGAAAGACATGTCTACTCTTAGAGTTCGATGTGACTTTTTTGTACTTCTCTCGCCCCCTTCCTTATCACTTCTACCCACTCGTTTTACGAATGAACCCTAATTTACTGGAAGGGATATTTAGTCCTCCTTTCAACAGTCGACCCATGAAAGAGTAAACGTCGTACATATTCGTCGTCCTTTTACTCCGTTTCGCAGGAAACTTCGTTTTGGAATGGATGCTACATTAAGTAAGAGTGGTATCACAGAGAAGATCTCCGATAATAACTTCTATTTAGTTTACTCCGGGGTAGGTCCGGTGAGGAGGTGTCCGTGAATGATAATCATCGTAGAAATAAAGGGGTGGACTTCGTGAGAACGGAAGGTTCGTGGTCCCCAGTCTACTTCACTCACATACCGGTTTAATTGAGAAGTATCCTTTTCCTTCCAAAACGTTATAAGTTTTGGTTCTCACAAACCTAGTATAGTAAGGATTCCTACCAACACTCTATCAAAGCCTAAAGAGACCTAGGTACCGATTCGTCAGTACGAGACGACAAGGACCTTTAGGCTACGTAACCAGACCTCAGTACCCTTGAAAGGGTGCCGTGAGTCCTTCAGTGTGGTCAAGACCGGTAGAAAAACCAGAGTATCGTTTTACAGTCGTTAAGGTTCCTGGTGTACTCTTTAAGGGTCTTACAGTCTGACCGAATGAAGACACTTTTTTTTTTTTTATGACGTTAAATGACGAATAAAAGTCGACCGGGAGGGATAGACGGGTTCTAGTAAAGGGGACTGTAGTTTTACAAAAGAAAGAATGGTCAGTCCGGAAGAAAAGATCCATCAGGGGAACAGTACGCAAAGGGGTGACATCGGAGACGAGTAAGAAGGGAAGAACTGGGGACTAGGGAAGTTGACAGGTTGAAACTACCGGGGGTGGGTAACGTCCAGTTACGGGTCCCAAGTATAAAATGGAGGTTGGGTACTTGAGAAACACTACGAATGACTGAAAGGGTGACATGGAGTCAAGTCCTAAAGTCCCCTCTTTTATCAGGATCTCTCAAAGTCCATTTAGAATGGTCTTCCTCGGTCATTACTCTCCAGTACCATTACCGGTTTTAATCTAAAAAGTGAGTGGAAGGGTACCACGGGTAAGATAGAAACGTCAATTCAGGAACTTAGGAGCACCAGGACGAAACCATTAGGTGCTTATCATCCTTCTCGTAGACTTACTGTGCAAAGAAGATTATTAGGAATCATGTATCAGTAGAACCAACATAAAAAGACCAGGATTAATAACCTATTATATATCATTCTCGTGAGTCCAGGACTCAACTTGTTCTACGACTCGTTATCTTTTTTAATTCGTGACCTGAACGGAGGATCTTGAAAGAGTGGGGTAAGGACACTCATATACAAACACCAACCCCTTTTTATTCTCTCCCAAAAGTACCGGGGACTGACACAAGACCCGCCCTGTCCTCCAGAGCCACGACAAGATTCGCATACCCACCCATCCGTCGTCTTGTTATAGTAACGAGACGACGTCCGCCTTTTGGAATGACAGGGGGGTCCAGTCGACGACCGTCGTCCTGGAGACACCAAAGTACACGAAAGACCGAGGGAAACAGGTACCAGTCCGGGTGTCCTGAGTTCGAAGACCTGGTACACAAAACTATCTTCCACTATAAATAACATTTAAGGGAAGACTTATTCCTTAACCATGTTACAAACTTATCCCACTCCAATTTAATTATGGTGACGACTGCGAACAGTTCACGAACACCACATGACCGTAAACGTAATAGAGTATATATTAGAAGTGCTACTGTCTTCTCTCACTACTTCGTGTCTCACTAAACATTTTCCAGTGAATTGACAACTCTTTACCCTAACCCCAGACAGGGATAGTCGGATTGGGGTCTCAGACACGAGAGTGAGTCAGTGAAGGACAGGCCACGTGAATCACCAACCTTAATCAAATAACTGAGTCTGTACAGTCCCGCTTGTGGAGACGATCAGAGGACTCGAAAGGGAGGATCCACCGCAGACATCAGAACCGATAGTACAAGATGGAAGTTCTGGCCGTTCCTTTCCCTTCCTACGAAAGTACTCTAAAAGTGAACCCAAAAGGACGGACCGTGAGACGGTGTACTGAAAGAGATCGATGCCTCCCTCGACCGTATCACTCACAAATCAAAACATTGGAAATATCAACTTGTTCACCTTCTCGTCATCGAACCCGAACCAACACCCCACTCTGTCAACTGTCATAGAAGATACTACGGACTAAAATACCTCCCGAGAGAATGAACCGAAACCCCGTTCATGGTCCTTCTCCTCCGAGAGAAAGGTACTTGTCATAATAAGGAAACCTTCCGACTTATTACGGGGGTGTCTATTGGTCCAGGATCAGAGTCGTCGAACTTGCACTTAGGAACATCGGGAATATACCACTTTCCCCAAGACTTCTACACTACTTCCCAGGGCTCTACACCTCTGACGGACCTAATAGGTGTACCCTGGATTTACATTAGTCTTTGCAAGTAAATCCCCCTTGTGTCCCTCGAAACTGACCTTTATCTCCACCACACTACTGACTTCACTCTATTAAAAAGATTAGAAATTCTATCTTCTTCCATGGTATTAAGTTGTTGTCGTCGAGGGTTTCCATCTGTTCCACCCCTTCGTCTCAGAGAGGACGGAGACCTTCCTCACGTCGAAACGGACGTAAAACTGAAACCGGGACACTTCCACTATGACCCGAAGGCTGGAGGATCGACAATCTCTTATGTACACACACAAACTTCCATGGTTCAAATACCACTCAACAAAACCGTCGAGGACACGCACACACACACACACACACACACACTCTCTCTCTCTCTCTGTCTGTCTGTCTGTCTGTGGCTCTCTCTCTCCTTCTCTCTCTTTTTCCGCTCTCACACACTGTAGCCTGTCCGGAATAGATAACCGTCAAGAGACGTGTCTCTTGTACGCAACCAAACACGGAAACAAATGTCGAGGCCAGGAATCGTTAATTTCCACCCTTTCGTCACCCCTTTAAAGTAATCTAAGGTAATCCATGGGCTTCGAAGGACACTGTAGACATTACCATGTCAGATTTAATTATCCAGGACCTTGGGAAAGTTTTCGTTCTCGAGAGTATCCATTCATCTTCCCTAACCAATATATTCCAAAGAGGAAAGACGAGGTGGACCCGAGTTCTTCTCTAGGTAAACTGTAGTCCCATCATGGTACTGACACATTAGCCAACAGTCTCACCCTCAAAAAAAAGGAGAGTGAAAACGACTCCAGAATTTTGGACTCTTGTTTTGATATCTTGGGTATAGAGTTTCACTCACAGTCCAGAGGACACGTCCTGACCGTATTCTTCAACTGGGTTTAGTCAAGACATCTAAATAGACCTCCTATGGATTCGTCCCGTCGTCCCCAGCCCCCACCCCCCCTCCTGTCTTACGAAGTCCTCTTTCGAACAGTCTCTCGACGCCGAGCGAAAGGGTACTGGGTACGACAGAAGTGGAGTTCGTCCTCTCTCCCCGAAGTTCTTCAGGTAAATGTCCTAAAAATTGAGACGACACCTTAAACATCCCCGTATTCCCCGTGTAGAGATTACAGACTAAGTAAAGACTCATCCACCGACCTCGACACACGGACCGAAAGTACTGTATGTGTGTTTTGATGTGCCTTCGGTAAAGAGGGCAGAAGTTATAGTCTTGGTTTTTTTCTCGGACACAAAAGGGCACCCCACATACCGAGAGATTACCGCCACCTCCTCCCCTCGACTGGACCCGAGTCAAATCCTCCGGGTATACCTACACTGTCGTATCACTTCAGATAAGTCCCTTAGAAGGTCCCCAGACCCTCGACTCTCCCAACTTTGGCCGGACTACTCCCTCACAGTAGGTACAGGTCCCTTGGAACCAATCTCCAGTGGTCTTCTCCCAGAGGTATAATGGGAGGCACCCGGAGTTGAATATTTCTCGACCCGGTTATAAACGGGTCACAGTCTAGTGTGTACGTGTTTTGGCCGGTACGATTCTAACAGGAAAGGCGATGACGGAAGGAGGGAACCCGGGGCAGGACCTCCTAGTTTGCGGAACTGATATCGACTCTCCGCCTAATCTTCTTGTTTCGACCCCTCTTCTCTCCGTCGGGTTGACCGGACGGGACGGGGAGAGGACCAAAGATCCGGAATTTTGTCATTGCACGATGTCTTCCTTTCCCTGAGATTTAATTTCTTCTCGAACCCCAAAAATAAAAGTATAAGATAACCCGTTAATAAAGGGGTTATTTTGACAAGAATACGGATTTGTTTGACTTTTTTTTTTTTTTTTCTTCCCTAGACGGTCTCTAAAGTAGGTTATCCGTTCCTTCTTACTCAGACACCTACTCGAAACTTATCCATCATTTACTTTTTAAGTCAACAAAAGACGAACATGGATACAACTCACCGAACAAAGTAATTTGTCGCTGTCGAGAAGGACAGGTTAAAGACCATAAGGTTACGTGTCATCGACCCAACGAAATCTATCTCTGGACGCATTAGAACAGACACGACCCAGAGACAACGACGTGCACCCGAACGGGATCAACACCGCTCACCCCAGATGAGAAGCAACATCGAACGGTCGAAAAGTAACACTACCGAAGAGAACGTCCGAATCAACGACACACCGTACATCCTAGAAGGGTCTGGTCCCTGACTTGGGTACAGGGGATGCAACCGTCCTCCTAAGAATAAGTGACGTGGTGGTCCCTTCAGGAATCCATTAGAAAATTTTATACGAATCGGTCAGAATCCTTTCCACTCTGAAGGTACGTGACATTCCCACGAGGTCGAATTGTTCTCACGTGGGGAGGCGAACAATCTCATCTCGTCGGGCATTACGTCCCCATAGGACTGGACTGAGGGAGGGGGTGTAGACCGGCGAAAGAAGGGTCAAATCTCCTTACGTCAGAGTTCCGGAACCTCACGAAACGGAGACTAAGGTAATCACAAAAGTTCCGATTTAAAACATTTGTAGTGAAGACAAGGAGAAAGGTGAGATTGAGGTAAAAGGAGAGGAAAGAGAGTTTAGAGAGAAGGTCAGTAACGGGTTTCACAAGAAGTCTATGTCATTCCTGACGTCCTTCTTAACCCCCATTCCGTCCCCAGTAAAAGTTTCGGTATCGACCCCACCTTCTACTTAAAGGAAAGAGGTGACACTACTGTTCCCGAGAACGACTTTATATCTTCCCTGTCATGTCCCACCTTCACTCTTACACCAGAAATCTTTTCCTCCTAGTCAAAAACCGAGTCGACCAGACACACAGAGTCTTTTTCTGACTGAGGAGACAAAAGATCGACATGAAAAAACTCCTTCTTTCTAACTAAATCACTCAGTACAGACTTTAGGTGACTTTGTATGTAAACATCCGAGTCTTGACACGCGACCTAACTAGGGTTGAATTATGTCAAGTCGTTACGAACAACTTCGTTAGTACCAATTTTCCTATGTGGTCGTTCCGACTTTTCGTCTCCCAACTTACCCAAAGTCGAAAGGAATCGTGACTCGGTCTTTGAGGAGTAAACAAAAGAAAAAGACTCTTAGTGGAGTACGATAAGTCTGTTCCACTGTTGGTACGGACTTCTCCGAGACAATTCGGTTAAATGGAGTCCGTACACCGACATCTAAAATCTCCTTTCGTCACTCACTACTCTCTAACAAAAGGGTCGAGTCGTCTCGAAAGGTCACTGGTTTATTGACTCGATAAGAGAGTTTTCACAGGGATCCAATTGGATCATTGAGATCGACGAGAAGACAGCGAGTTCCAACACACTGGGACCGTTCAGTAAATTGGACTGTTCGGAAATCGACGAAGGGAATTTTTACCACCTTCCTCCGGGTGTACTCGATGTTAGGACGTCAAAAGACCGAAGCAAAGACAACTACCGGTCAGCCACACCTAGACACCCACTAAAATTGGGCTGACACTCAGTCCGGAACACTACGGTGTTTGTTCGGAACTACCGACTCCACCAGACTGGTCGTCCCAGATCGAAACCGTAGACTTTTATGTAGTCCCAAAATCGTGGAAACGATAGGATGGATATTGACCGTTATTTACTGTTTTTGACGTACGTTTAAGTTTCTGTCTCTCGATTTTATGAAAGAAAATCTCATTTTTTTTTTTTTTTTTCTAGGACTTGAACAAAGATACATAACTTATAAAGTTATGTTATTTTATCATCAAGATGATTAAGAATTTTCTTAATATATTGGTCTAAGTTGGCTAATGAGGATCTATTTTATAGTTCCGACGCACATATTAACCACGACAAATTACATGGAAAACAACAAAAGTTTGTACTAAAACCCACCTCCACCTATTCCTTCTGATAAAAAAACGGAGAAAAGAACACGACCCAAAAGACCGTACACCGTTCTCTCTATTTTGGACTGAGGACAAGATTTTCTCTCTGTTCTCAACCTCTATTATGTACTTACTCTTTCTCCACTATGTCTTTCCTCTAAGACAGGATTATTTATACGTCGAGAGTCCACACCTTCTGGGTCCACTCCTGACCCACCATACACGGACCCACCGTTACCAATTTCGGACAGAATGACGTATACCATCCCTTAAACAGAAGTCTCGAAACCAAAGGAGGTGGTGAGACGAGTGGTTCTCATAGGTAAGTTCAACCGAGTCAAGTCGGACTCAGAGACGTAAAACTAAGAGGTACTGGGAGAGACCCACTCTACTTCACAAAATACAGAAGACATAGTGACATGAAACGTTCCCCTCAACAACATAAGACTAAGAACTAAGTTAAGAGAGAAAAGGATTTAAAGATACTCGAGATAGGACGAACGACCTAACCGCAAGTAACTGACTTTTTTTTTTTAGTAGTCGTTAATTTTATTATTAGACGATGAGAATTTTCTGATTTCAAAGGTCCTATCCAAATTACTACGAGAAGATGAACCGGAGAGACACCAATATAAGGTGAAGAGAGTACCTTAGATAATCTACACTCTAACTTGTATAATCTACAATAAATGGTTAAGTTGTCACTTACTAAAACGTAGTAGTTCAAATACCTAGTCCTACTAAGACCCTAGTCCCGAATTTCCCTATTTGTTCTATCCGTTCCGAGAACGACAGACCCTCTCGTCCTCCTCTCTCTGTCTTTGATTTACCGTTTGTTATTTGTTCCTGTAAAATCCGTCACGAAACACGCACTACGAGATCTCTGCCTGTTCCAACCACCATTCCCATCCGGACTCACCCCTTACAAACTTGGTCAGAACTTTCTACCCTTCCGAGGGTCGGTACACCACCATCACTCTTCCCCCTGTCAACTACGTTCTGTTTCCAGGTCTCTATCCCTGTCCGAACCTCATAAATTCCTGGTCTCTCTTCGGGACTCACCAACCCCCGTTCACTCATTCCTACTCAAATTATTGTACTTCGACCTCACCCTCAGTTTCCACACCAGTAAATCCCGTAACATCCGGTGCACCCAGTCGGTCTCAAGACCGTCCTTTACTTTTTGTATTAATTCAACTCAGTACACCTCTCTCAAAACTACACCCGGTCCGTAACCTTTTCGTTGTTCCAATCACGTCATACGACCCCGACCATTTCCTCCAATCGTTCCCCTCTCCCGTCGAGGACTGACACCTCCCTACGTTGGTCTAGTGTCACTGGGTCGGTTCTTTTTCGACCCCCTTTCGGTACAGAAGTGACGGGAGGTACCAAGCTTCAAGGGTATCCACGGAGGGTGACCGGTTGACTTGGTCTTCCTCCTCCGGTCCCTCGGGTGACTATGTCCAGATTGTCACTAACACGTTTCCGTACCTCTTCTCAGATCAAGTGGGACGACTGTTTAAATAGAACATTAGGGCACCTATTACCTTTCGTAATCCCCTAAAACTGTTCCTCTCACTGACAAAACTTCTCTAATGAGTCCGGCGATACAACTCTGAACTGACATCTTCCGTCTATGCCCCCGTCTACTGACAATCCTCTGGGCACGACACTGAGTACCGACGGTGGGTCGGAGACGGGTCATTCTAAGTCAGTGATATTTGACCGAGGACCGGGAGTGACTACACCATTTCGACCGACTAGTAAACAGGACCTGGTGTGAATGTACAGAGTACAACCATACAAAGAACTCCAAGGACCACACAGTACCACCAGACCCCACCGTCAGACCGTCGAGATACCCTACGACTGGTACCGAGATAAAGATCAGAAATCAACCACACTTTGAACTGTGACTCACAGAACGATTCCGACCAGGAGGAGCACATTTTGACCGGGGTGGGGGGCAGGGACACGACACACACCGAGTCACTCCCCCGTAGACACCCTCTTCGAATGAGGACAAAGACAAAATTCCGTAGTACTGTTAGGACCGGTAAGGATCCCCGACCAGAGAAATTTAACCCGAAACCCCTTCCTTTTGACCTAAACTTCAAAGACTCTTTCAAAGACTCTTTGAAAGTATTATCGCAACAGAAGACCCTTCTTCTGTATACAGGTTCACACACACGTGTACACCCAAATGCCCGTTACCCTCCTGTTTCCTTCCTCGCACTGTCTCCCTCTGCGTCCCTCTCCTGAGGTGTAAACTATACGAGTCGAATAGAAGGTCTTACAAAACATCTCTTACAAGATTCCACACGTAACGGACTCAACTCCTATTTTCACTTTAAGGACTTTTTAATTTTTTTATTGTTGTTTGTTTGGATGTTTTGAGAGGAAGGGAAAACACCAAGTCCACAACCAGAATAGTCAGACTCTGGAATCTACGACACATACTGAAGACTCCAATAGACACCAAGACTAAAACTACTCCTAATGGGATTTTTAGATTTCTTTCTTATAATAACTCAACTTTTGGTCATATTGAAAACTGAGGTAGAATTCAGACCCGATATACCAACTTACCTACGAACTTCAGACTTATCACATAAAGGATAACGGTTTATCTTAAAACTATCGTACCATTCCTTACCTTTTCTTACTAAAACCAAAGGGTCATTAAAATTCTCCTACAAATTTTTTTTTATCCAATGTCAAAAAGTCTAACTTTAACAATCACTTGTTTAGTTTACGATTACTACCTATAAAATTATGAGACAATTTCCTTATAACTAGATTTAACAAGTTCTTAGAACCTTAGTAATCAATCATAAGTTCTCTGCCGACAGTACATTACTCTACCGAAAATTGTTTGAGTAATTTTGAGTAAGTTAACTGATTTTTATTTAACTTACACCTGATAAGTATTCCGTTCACTCCCTTGATTTTACGTATTGTACATCAGAAACGGGGGTTCCTCCAACATATGACATTATTAGAACGTGAAGTCACATTAGTGGAACCCTGACATAACAGAAAAAAGTTACTCTAGTGAGAACGATTTGTAAATTCTTGATGAAACTTTATCAGAAACCTCCGTAGAATTGTGTAAGCGTGGACATGTGTACGTGTTTGTGTGTGTCTGTGTCCACGTTAGTGACAGTCAAAGTAAAGACATCTTGTCACCAGTCGTTTCATACCGGACGGCCAATTTAGGTCGGACGACGGACAAACCGTACCGGGGTCTCGATTCTTACCAAAAATGTAAAAATTTACCAACTTTGTTAGCTTTGTTCTTATTATATAACACTGTGTACTTTGAACATACTTTAAGTTTAAAGTCGCAAGTATTTATTACAAAAATAACCTTGGGTCGTTATAAATAAGTAAATACACGACAGTCACCGATGAATGTACGATGTTACCGTCTCAACTCATCAAAACTGTCCAAGGTATACCGGAAGTTTCGGATTTTATAAATGATAAACCAGGAAATCTCTTAATACAGAAGTCTTAGTCTATAGATATATAAATATATAATTATAATAAATATTTCTCGGAAGTCAATCTAGGGGATGTAAGAAGGTGTTTAAACTGGGACTTATTGAAGAAGGTTTAAAAGTTTTGAGTGTGAAAAGTAAGTAGTCTCCATTTTATAAAATGAAGTGAAATACCCGTAAGTTCCTTTTGCAAAAGTCCGAAACTTCATTAGGGGTTTCTCAAAGGGTCAAAAACCCGTCACCAGTACAACAAGGATGTTACCTAACCCTCTAGGGACTCAAACAATCCTACATTTCTCACCCCTCTTCCTTTTTGGTGGAATCAATGGGGAGTCCTCCAGAGTTTCTCCTTACCTCGGCACAAGTCCGTGTTGTCTTCGTCTCCTCATGTGAGAAACGAGTCCACAGAACGGAAAAACAGGGACGAGAGACGACACAAGTGACACTGAGCCGAAGACTCCGACAACTGACGATAGAGAGTGGAGACTATAAGGGATGAGACCCCGAAGAGAAATGACCACCAAAGGTACCAGGGTAGCGACGACGAGGAAGAGACACCCAGAACCAAAGGTTGTAAGTCTGTAGAACCTTCCTCCTAAAATAACCCATACAGACAGTGATGCGTCTTTTTGTACGGAAACTACACGTCTCCCGAAGTGGATCCAAATCTACTGATACTCCCGTTCCTCTTTTTCGTTCGTACAATGGGATTAAACCCTTCACAAACGGTAACCAGTATACAACTAAGGAACCAGGTATTTGTATGCGACCATCTATCTGCAGGTGTCTTGATATGTTTTTCTAGAATTACTGGGTCTATTTGTGTTACTACACTGGTGAGTGGATCTCGGTCTGTAGGACCCTACACTTCACTTCACCGGAAGCCTTCGTAGTGATACTTGTTTCGATCACCTCCACTACCTTAGGGTCAACTCGACAAAGTTTAGGATTTCCTACTACGACACTTTCGTGACGTGAGTTATACGGTCGTTCAAACCTTTTGAGTCGTCACCGGTGTCCTGACCTTTTCCAGTCAAAAGTAAGGTTAGGGTTTCTTTCCGTTACGGTTTCGTTCGAGTTTGATGACGTGTTAACGTGAGTAGAGTGTACGATCGTTTCATTACGAGTTTTAAGAGGTTCGCCCAGAAGTCATCATACACTTGGTACTTGAAGGTCTACAAGTTCGACCTAAATCTTTTCCGTCACCTTGGTCTCTAGTTTAACGGTTGTTGGCAACCTAGTAACTTTTTCGTTCTCTCAAGGTCTTTTTGTAGATAAAGACAAAATAACTGATACGGTTTCGGAAACTGACACACCTAGTGTTGTTTGACACCCTTTAAGAATTTGACTATCCTTATGGTCTGGTGGACTGGAGGGAGGACTCTTTAGACATACGTCCTGTTCTTTGTTGTCAATCTTGGTATGTATCCTGTTACGTGACCAAGGTTCAACCCTTTCCTCATACAGTTCCGACATATACAGTGGGACGAATAAATTGAATATACGTCTCATGTAGTACACTTTACGGTCCGACCGACTTCGTGTTCGACCTTAGATCTAACGACCCTTTTTATAGTTATTGGAGTCTATACGTCTACTGTGGTGGGAATACCGTCTTTCACTTCTCTTTTATTTTTTGGAGAACTACTCTCACTTTCTTTTCTCACATTTTCGACCGAATTTTTGAGTTGTAAGTCTTTCGATTCTAGTACCGTAGACCAGGGTGATGAAGTACAGTTTATCTACCACTTTGTTACTTTGTCACTCTCTGATAAAAGGACCCGAGGTGTTTGTGACGTCTACCAAAGACATCGGTACTTTAATCTGTGAACGAGGAACCTTCTTTGCAATACTGGTTGGATCTGTCGGATAATTTTTCGTCTCTGTAATGAAACGGTTGTTTCTATGTACATTAATTTCGATACCAAAAAGGTCATCAGTACATACCTACACTCAACGTGATATTTCTTTCGACTCACGGTTTCTTAAATGCGAAAAGTTGACACCACAACCTCTTCTGAGGACTCTCAGGGAACCTGACATCCCTCTAGTTTGGTCAATTTAGATTCCCTTTAGGCAGGACTTATAAGTGACCTTCCTGACTACGAGTTCGACTTCGAGTACTACACTTCTTGACTGAGTGACCTTTTCTGGGACTACTACCCTTTCTGACTTCCTTCCTCCTCCTCCCCTGCTGTTTCCCACTCTACCGACTACCGTAGTGGCTGAGCTACCTGTACTCAAACTCGTTCGAGACCCTCAACCACTACCTACCTCTTCGGACCGTACGACGTCAGGGACCCGAGGGTTTCTCGACTTGTGCTGACTTACTGACTTTACTTGATTTGATTTGACTATCTACAGGTCCGTAGTCTCTAAGACGAGTTTGATGTCCACAGGAGAGGCACTAACTCCATTTGTCGGTTTACCATAGTTGAACCGTTTGGTTATACCACTCCTTTACGATCGTCACCGGTGAGTGACCCCGACCGACGGTTCACAAGACATTCCTTCTCTTTACGTCCACAATAGTCTGTAATAGGTCTATCTGATTTTCCTCTCGGTCGGTCGGTCTCCGTTCAAACTTCATGAGTCACTGGAAATTTGACCCTCGGGTCATATCCTATCATATTCGGATAAATGAGCAGACGTTAAAATACAGAGATACTGTTTTTAAACTAAAAATCATTCAAGTAACTATACCCGACTCCAGAATTAAACGATACCCGAAAATTTTACTTGGTAAACGTAAAGTTTCGAGGTTTGGACAGATGACAAAGGAACTGGGTGGGGAGAGAGGTAGAGAACAACAGTGAACGTGGAAAAAAGGATGAAAAAAAGGGGGTCGTGGTCCGTCGTATACCCTAGAATCAAGAGACTGGTTTCTAACTTAGACCCAGTCTTCACACCTCAGAATTGGTGATCCGGTAGTCCCTTCAGGGAGAAGACGGTAAAATAAATTTATAAAATTTACCTCAGTCTCATTTGGGTCTCTGATTATCTTGTGTACAAGGTCTCTGTCAAACAAAACAAGATCTGCTCCGGGTCCTGTTTGTCTTCATTTTTTCACAGGGGTGGGACCCTCTAGGTCAGGTTACTACGACGTGTGTACCCGTAGGAAGTAGTGAATGAAGAGACACTATCAGTATAACAGACGGAGAGAACCTGTAGATCCCATGAGGTGACACTATGTTTGTCCTAAGGGAGATCTCTTCAATCTAGAAAAGTAACGGTCAGACTGAATTAGAGGATTTTGAACTCAGAAGTCGAGACTCTTCGTTTCCTTACCTTCCGACACTGACACTTGTGAAACTGGAACCGTGACAGAGTACTGTTTCACCAAAACTGACCCGTTGAACCTGTTATAATTTCCACTCAAAGGTGGTCATAATGAACGTATTATTCTTAATTTTATGAAGAATCCCAACATCTCCGGCCATACACGAAAAATTCTTTCCATTCCTTTCTTTAAGGGAATACTTTATAAATAACTAATGAAAAATATATGAACAACATAGGGAAAAGTACCAAGAGGGAAGTTGGCATACTCACCTGAAACTCACCGACAGTGGAAGATGGGGTGGTTCTTCAAAGGAGGGTCAAGGAGGACAAGTACTCTCTTATGTTTTCTTGTTATAATTCAGTAGGGGAATCGGTATGGATAAACACATCCTTGTACCACCTTTCGTTTACGACTACGGACCGAACTTCGTGTCGAATTCTAGTCCTACTCCTTTAATTAATCGGGTAGGTCTAATCTCTATCTTCGTCCTTCGTGTGAAGGCGCAAGGTCTGTCAAAACTCGTAGTCTTATTAAAATCTTTCTTATTCTATAAAACTTTAATACGTCACTAGAGATAATTTCACTATTGTCGACCATGTTTGAACTGTTTGGTTCCTTAAAATATCTTCCTATTTTGACGTGTGAAGGACACTTTGACTCGGTCTACTTATTGTAATCACTAATATCGTTTTCATGAATGATGACGGTCTAGTTATGTGTTGGACCAACTGGATAAAAATATCTATATATTTTTATTCGAATAAAAATAGGGACCACCGAGTCGACCATTTCTTAGACGGACGTTACGTCCTCTGAGGTCAAACTAAGGATCTAACCCTTCTAAACGACCTTTTCCCTATCCGATGGGTGAGGTCATAAGACCAGACCTCTTAAGGTACCTGACATATCAGGTCCCCAACGTTTCTCAGTCTTAACTGACTCGTGGAAAGTGAAAGTTTTTATTCAAATCGTTTTGAGTCATTCTGTATAACTTAACTTTCTATGTTACCTCCATCTATCATCCTCAGACACGTTAAAGTGATTGGGTCGGTTGACCGTTATTAACCATTTCGCGGAAGAGGGGACTTTCGTCCCCTTGTTTGCACCGACGGGTAACCACTCGGACGGGTGACGAGTGTCCCGTGCAATAACCGATATAAACTGTGAACACCTCACATGAAGAGGGTACTCGAAATTATTAGTACCGGTACTAAGACTTGGAGCGCGGACCAGTCATGAGGGGCCGGACCTGTCATTTACGAGGTCCTAACGAAGTAATAAGCAAAAGACGGTTTCGACACCGGAGCTCCGGAACGGCATAGACAGAACGTCGAGTTCCGACAATAGACCCGTCGTGTAAAGGTAAAGAAACTTGTACTAGAGAAAACTTATGAGGCGTGACTTTTACTCGGTAAAACTCCTCTAATGTGGTGTCAGTTGTAGAAAGACACCCTCGGTATCCGTCAAAGCGGTCTTATACAGATCAAAGTCACGGAACAATAACGGAAAACACATAGTCCCTGTGTGTCGTCCTGTCAGAAAGTGACCTTGAACTTATGATAAGAAATCAGTCACTAGTGAAATCAAAAGGAGGGGGGAGAGGGTCGGGGTTTTGTAGCAAATGAATCCAGATCACCATACTTTAGGGGAAAGAGTTTGCACTCAGTTTCGGGCAATGACGTCGACTCGTGTCTTGAGGGTCTTAAGGGAGGCACTGGGGGAGGGGTTCTCTGACTTGAGGTTCCTGTTACGCCGGTTCGAGAGGTCTACTTTACCCCGCGGTTGTCGGTAAACAGAGACACCGAGTCATTCCTCCGGGTCATAAATGTCACGGGAGTGACGAACGGCTGAGAATCCTAAAAAGAAAAGTTAAACCTAGAACCGGACACGACACGGAGAGAGAACTTCGTACATGGTAATACTAAAATTTTATTACCCTTCTCGTGATACCGTGACGAGTAACCACTATACTGAGAGTTTGACAGATGTCTAACGGCTCATTCACTTTACAAAACTGTCTCTCTTTATACACAACAGTTGTAGCGAAATGGGTGTCAACTCTCCCCTTTAACTTTGACACGAAGTCGTCCCAAGCCTACGACTACTGATCGTACTAGAGGAATCTTGTTTACTGATGTCGAGTAAAACAAAGGGAAATACGGAGTAAGAAGAGATTACTTTACGGGTTAATTTTCGTATGGAGTACGTGAATTTTTTCTTTTCCGAATCCTTCATAAGACCCTTCCTCGTCACTGTCTTCGTTAAGGAGAAACTCCTCTTTTTCATCATGTGAACACACTTCTTTACCCGACACACCACTGGAGAACACAGGACACACCTCCTCAAATCTCCTCTGAGTTTTCATCGGAAAATTTCTATCTTCCAACACATATATAAGACACACACAGACACACACACACACACACACACACACACACATTCTCTTACTTCCTTCCTCTCTCTCTCTTCCTCCCTTCCTCCCTTTTTCCTTTCTGTACTTAATAAACACTAAGTACTTTGTTGTCTGTGACATCTCGGACATAGGGGTCCTCTCACCATACAAATCCTGTTGAACACTTAAATAGACATCCTAATTCACCTCACGACTTGAGCCGTCGACCCATAACAGAGGATTGTTTTACTCCAAACGAGGCAAGGGGACCGTCTACACAAGGACAATTCTCTCACAAGTCTCACCCTTACGCCCATCGAGGGTCTCGGGACGACTGGTAATAGAAGTGTAAATCAAACCGTAACACCTTCGACGAGAGATAAAAAACGAATCTCTTGTGGGAACTATTCCCTTTTACAACTGTTGAAACGGAAAGAACTCTTAGTGATTCCTTTGCAAAGAAGAACAGTCAGAGGAAAGTACACGACACATCGTATTTCTTTTCCCCTGTAACGAAATCCCTTATCGGAACTGAAAGTTGTACGTGAATCGTTGGTTATAAAAGAACTCATGGATGGCACACGTCCTTATAAAATTAACGATCAGTAATGTTCAGTATATTTTTGCTTCCTTCAATTCAAAGATAGAAACCATCGATCCGTGTAAGAAATAAAAAGTACCGATGTCCTGAAGGGACCACCGAGTCTGCCAATTCGTAGACAGATGTTACACCCTCTGGGCCCAAGCTAGGGACCCAGCCCTTCTAGGGGACCTCTTCCTTTACCGTTAGGTAAGGTCATGATAATGGACCTTCTAGGGTACCTGTCTCCTCGGACCATCCGATGTCGGGTACCCCAGCGTTTCTCAGCCTGTGCTGACTCACTGAAATGGAATGGAATGTCTCGAAATAACCCCAGTTTAAGTATGTGGGAGGAGGAGCAAGTACTCGAGAGTGAGGGTGTCGAACGACGGTGGGTCCCTGAGGGTGTGTACGTACCCCTGGTGTGAAGGAGACTTTACCTAGTCGTTGGTGGTATGGTCGGAACACGAGGTAAATAACCCAGTATTCGGGATGTCATCCGTGTAAGAATAAATTTGTCAATTAATGAATTGACTCCTCCGGTACTTTCTATGTAATCTATTTAGGAGATCTAATTCAAGGTGTTCCTGTCCCAATCGGGAACAAGTAATTCACAGGTATCCAAGATTGGTCATGACATATGTATTAACCCAGGATTATATACTACCCACTGAGTTTACTCCACTCCTCGTTTTATCATAAAATAAACACAAAAAAAAAAAACAAAACAAAACAATCAGTACACATACTCTTAGTACACTTACTCCCCTTCGAGACCGGGACGAAACTTCCCAGAAGGACAATAACTACGACAAACCTCTCTCTCTCTAAGAGGTCGACGACCACGAATGTTTCTAGGCTCCAAATATGTGTGTACTGTACCACACGTGTGTGGGTGGTCGTAATTTTTTTTACCCCTTCCCCTACGGAGGGAGACACAGGTATGTCTGTGGGACCTAATAACCGTTACTCATAGTGACAAAGAAACTATAAGAAAGGTGTGGGGAAATAGACAGACGTTGTTTCTAGTTCTTCCCACCCCTTTTCTCTTCTTGTTTAAACTAAACAGAGTCAATGGTGTGAGGATGCATTCACATTCAGGAGTACCGTCAATCAAAAGGTATCTTCTATTCCCTTTATCCTCGACCTCCTGTTAAATTGGTAACTGACAGGGAAGTCATAACGTTTTATGACGTACTTATATTGTGATTATTTCTATCAGTAACCCTAGTGGGATGACTTCATTTTTTAGTACCCGTCAAGGACCTATCATCCAGTTTTACTCGGACAGGAACTCCTTTTTTGTATTGGGAAGACTTGAAATTCAATCAATTATAACTACAAATTACAAAACACCTTTTCAATACTACTATCCTCCCACCCCACTCTCTTTGAACTCACAGTCCTCAGAAAAGTGGTAAAACTTACGCGGTACAAAGGACCTAGTCCCAGATTCTCGCTTCCCCTCTACACATCGGAGACCGTACATATTTCAGATAGGGTAGAAAGTCCCTTGGAAGGTGTACTTCTCACCGGAATCCACCTGGTAGGACACTTGACTTTTTGTCCAGAGGTTCCGATCTACTTACGGCGGACTTTGAACTTGTACAC
This sequence comes from Capra ibex, assembly GCA_006410555.1. Classification (NCBI taxonomy): domain Eukaryota; kingdom Metazoa; phylum Chordata; class Mammalia; order Artiodactyla; family Bovidae; genus Capra; species Capra ibex. The sequence goes on along the minus strand of SJYO01006231.1, from coordinate 69,207,973 downwards.
CGGTTCAAGATCCTACTACTTCATCCCTCTCCCGTTTGTTGGGTCCCTAAATAAGGACAAAAAAACATCTTAGTAGATCCCATTAAAAAAATCGATCACCCTACTCCACTATCTCATGTCTCTTCAACCTTTTGTTGGTGTAAAGGGATCATGTCCGAGATAGATAACGGTCATTCTTAAATCAACTGACCACACATTCACGAAAGTGTGAACGTTTGGACTGTACTCTAGATTTACTTTCTCCAAAAGTTTACAAATCGAAACAAAAAGGACGGACTCTTCTTGAGGACCTGAAGAAATGATGGGAAAAACCTTTTTCTGTTGACTCGCCTGTTGGGATTCGACCATGACTATTTCGTTCATATAGACCGTCTTATAGACTCAAAATTTTTTTACTAAGAACGGAATCCTTTACAACAAGTATACAAAGAACCTAAAGACTATTATACGAAAAGGTCTATTCACTTAAATCCTTGGTAATAATAGTGGTAAAAAGAACATCCTTTAGAAACCCATTTAACATTGTTCAAGAGAAAACGAGAAAGGTAAAGGGTAAACGAACGATAAGTCCCTTATTTTTCTTGTGCTAAGGTTCGTATTAGAACCCGTACACTGAATTGTCAAAATTCAGACAGTAGATACTTTACAGTCCCAACCTGGGTCACCGAGGACTCCAGGGACTAGACCTACGTCCTTCTCCTTCCACTTCGATACACATATGAAGGACAGTACCAAAAGCAAAGGAATCACCACTTCTTTATGAAAAAGTATCTACATCCGGAAGTTTATCGCAAAAGAGGAAAAATGATATTTCGTTCTAAAAGTCGAAACCTTTTTGGCAAGACCTATTTTACCTTGTTAACTTTTTACGATAACTTTGTCATAAAAATCCAGACGTATAATTAAGTGTGTCGTAAAACAGCGAAGAAACATTTTTCTGAATCCGTCGAACAAAGTGACCGAAAGTAGTTTATAGTAAAAAGGAAGGACAAGTTTTATTCGACAAAGGAAAAAGGACCGGTCTATTTTCGGACACATAAGACGAAAAGGACTATAGTTGGCCGTTACCGTCGTGGTCCCAAGTGTAGTGAGGTCTGACAGTTAAAGTTTCCGATCGAACCTTTGTCTTCCTACTTTTTGTTCGAAGTCAAAAAGACAAGTCTAGAGAGGTCCTGTATGACACATAATAGAGTCTTTTGGGTAAGTCTTCATCTAACAAAGGAAGGGACTGAACCGTGGTTTAGTTCTTCACCGTGTATTACGTACCACAAATAATACGTAGTAAGACGGCGACTGTGACCCCGGTAGTTTATAACCATTTAAATGTCGGTCCCTCTAGGTCGTAGTACGGACTTCACTTCCTGTTTCATAAGACAATAAGTAGAGGTCGGGACCGGGAAATACTAGTCTGTCACTCGTTATATGAATAGTTTCAGTTTTATTGGAAGTGAAATCCTTTGCATGAACAGGAATTAACGGTCTTAGTCTTACGTATTTGTCGAAGAGAGAACTATTACCTTACCTCGGACTCAACTACATTCACAACTCATAAAACATTAAACAGGTATCATCACACGAGCTAATTTAAAATTAAGTGTTTAATACACACATAAAATGACCTCTCCATCTTTTTAACCCCCTCAAATTTTACACACCAGATTTGTACGTACAGTATAAATACTATATGGACATGTATGAATACTAAAAAAAGAAAACTCAGTTTCGATACCACTATGGAGATAAAGACACGGGATCAGGTATCGTCAATTTTCGGACCTCCGTCTCCTACACTCAACGTTAGATATCGAGGGAGACACTACGATGGGATATGGAAGAAAATGAGAAACATTATATTGTCATTGTTCTTATCATGGGTGGAGACTGCACAAAGTTCTTAATTTACTCTAATGCATATACTTTTTAACGAATCACCTCATGGACCATGTAATATTCTTGCACTCCTTTTAAACGAAAATAATAATGACAAGGGAGATTCACGTGAAAGGACTATCGAGCCAATCATTTCTTAGGAGGACGCTTCGTCCTCTAAGATCAAACTAAGGACCCACCCTTCTAGACGACCTCTTCCCTATCCGATGGGTGAGATCATAAGAACTCCGAAGTCGACCATTTCTTAGGTGGACGTCACACCCTCTGGACCCAAGGTAGGGACCCAACCCTTCTAGGGAACCTCTTCCCTTTCCGATGGGTGACGTCATAAGACCGGATCTCTTAAGGTACCGGACATATCAGGTGTCCCAGTGTTTCTCATCCTGTGCTGACTCGCTGAAAGTGAAGTAAAGTGAGGAAGGTAACATATACACACACACATATGTATATACATATGTTTATACATACAAACAATTCCATGTTCTACCAGGAACCCTCCGTATACCAAAACTCTTGGACTGACTTTACTGAGTCCTTAGTATCGTTTCGTCATTTTTATTAAGAATCAACTATTCCGTACACAAATGACATGAATGGAGCTCAACATGGATGGGACAAATTTTTCCACAGTGACAATCAAATTAGATATCTATCACTGACTCGTAAATTTCCATTCCCACAAATAAACCTTTGACCGTCTAAACCCTTCCATCATTGTGAACACAGATACTCGACGACAAACCGGTTTACATTTGTTGTTTTGTGTTTTATACTTGAGGTCGCGAGAAGACCCTTTGTCCCTCTTGGATATCTTAAAACAGTAAGAAGGACCGACTCAGGACCTCCAATGTACTCAACTGTCAGTAGGAGAATCGTTATTTCAATCTCACTGTCGTAAACGAAGGAACCCAACAGTTTTAAGGAAACACTACAACCACCGACACAACAATCTACCACTTAATCTCTTTACGTGGTCTTTTCTCTTTATGACCCTTCATTTTACTAACCGGTAAAATAAATGTCTTGTCGACCGGACTCTCCAAAAAAACAACAACAACAATAAAAATGACAAAAAGAGAATACAGACATCCTCATTCAAATCCGTTTAATTCACAAGTACTTGAGATTAAAGTCTGGTTATTATATAATTTTTTGGTGTTCTGTTCGTCATATCTATTGAGACAAACTTTACTTTTAATGTCAAACTTATAAAAATAGAGGAGAAAACGGGAGAAAGAAATCGGATTCATTTTACCTGTCCATCTTGACAATCTTAGACGAGTGCTGAGTAGTGTATGTGTGTGTACGTGTGTGTGTGAGGTTTGTGTGTTTGGTTTTCAGAATGGGTTTAGGTGACTTTTCAAAGGTAGGTTCGATGTACACATAGTGTATTTTTAATGAACTGAAAGTTCTCTTGGTGATAAACTCTTCTCCTTGGTATTACATATAACTATCCACTTCTTTCAAAAGAACCCTTCCTGGTATTTTGGAACCTTCAGTATTTGAGACCTAAGACCTAAAGTCTCATTTTTGCGGTACTTTCGGGTCTCGTGTCCGATTCAAGCACATCCCGGCTGATTCATTTCCAAAAACTTTGACTTAACGACTCAACAGTAGACCCGAGGAGGCGGAGATGGAGAAAGAAAAGGAAAATCGGGTGAAGAACGAAAGACAACGAAAGACTTAAATCGGGGTACCAATTATGTCTTACATGTTAAATTACTTTACCATTTTAAAACCGAGCTATTAGAAAAAATTTCTATAGTGACATTTAAAAGTACTATACGGAACCAATTGTAAAACCTGACTTGTTCTTTGAGAAATTCAATCACACAAGGGGAAGTCTCCGTGTCGAGAGAGGTCTTCAATACGGAACATCTGCACAAACGGAGACCCCCCGGATCCCCTTCCGGTCGAGGTCGAACGGGACACATGTGGAACCTTCAGATCTTTGGTAAGGCACACTTTCAATTGAAAGGTTTACCGGAGTAAGAAAGAATTGTAGTGTCGGTCTCGGACACAAAAGTGTTATAAACATTCTGGTGACTCCTTACAAACAATGGTCTAAATGTCGAGACTAGACATATGTAGGTGTGGTCCAGGGGCGATCTCAAAGACGGTTCGAGACCCCCGGATGGTGTTGGAGGGTGTCACGCCGGCGTCGTGTACACAAAGGACTCGTCCGAGCCACGACGACAAACGTACGTGCAAAAGTCGGATATTTAGGAGGTATAAGGACACGGACAAGAGATCCGGAGGTCGGTCATGAGATAGTACACAATCTTACGGTGTGAAGGGGTCTCAAGTCAGGAGGACGGATCTGACACACCTATTTGGAGGTCCACGACTTGTCCTTCCCGACATCGGGTATGTTACCGAGAGGAACCTGGTCCCACGGGGTCCTGTCCCGAGTCCGAGATACCTGACTACGTAAGTCGACGCGGGCTACCACCCCACACACTGGTGTGACAAAACTAATACCTTCCACCGCTACACAAGCAAAACCCAAACACATCGTCGAAAAGAAAAAAGGTAAGGTCATCCTACTAACCGTAACCGTCGTGGTCGTCACTTTGGCAGAGGATATCTTTCTGTTTCGTACCGAAATTATTTTTCAACTACTAACCCTTACTCAGGAGCCTCCACCCTCTCGTTTTACAGTGTACATAATCAAAATTAGTGAGCTAAGTAAAAAAAAAAGGTGACCTTAAAATTGTCAGTATTGTAGGAGTTCAAATTTTAGGACTTTCTTCTTGTTCAGTCACCCCTTGAACCCCAACGTTCTTTCTTTATCTCGCTCTGTTTACGACTCACATCAAACCCATCACCATTACATTTGAGACCCTCAACCACTACCTGTCCCTCCGGACCGCACGACGTCAAGTGGCCCAACGTTTCTCAACCTGTGCTGACTCACTGACTTTACTTGACTTGACTTGACTTGACTTGCACAAAGTAGCATTTATATCCTGTTCCTTCCACCTACTCTCATGTTTAATTCCCTCTCCCTCCGTGGAGACGAAACCTAACGAGTGAACTGTTACCCCTACCACGAACCTCTCTAGTCTCCCCTTCTTCTCCCACCTTCCCTTTTCCCATAGGGTCTGTTCTAGGACCTTGATGTCTGTTTTACGAATAATGTAAAACTCGTTCTGACATCTCGAGGAGGGACGAAGTAAGGAATGTAGAAGTGTCTACCGAATGAGACACGGTCCCTGACACGGGAGCCCTATGATCCAACAGTAGTAATCAGTGTAGATGTAGAAATAATTGACAAAGGCAGTCAGGTACGAACGATCCACGAGGTTCCCTCAATTACCCTCAGTCGTCACCGGGGGGACTTAAGACACCTTTTCTGTTCTACGTACACGAAGGAGACAATGTCACAAGTCACAAACCTTTACTTATCGGCACGTAACAATACGTCTATAGTTCCATTATCTTACACACATTTAATGTTATTCGCGTCAATGAGGGTCCTTTTAAACAACAGCGAATCAATACAATAACACAAGTGACGTCTAATATCGGACAATGAAAGACAAGGAGATTATATGAAATGGGTGAATTCAAAACTTTATCTTCACTTTACGACCTCATAGTAGCAAAATGTTCTTTCTATATAGACAAGGAAGATAACGCAATCTGTCCAATTATACAAAAACGTAAAATATTGTCCCTTGAAATAATCGTTCTACTTTAATTACGTAAGTTCCGTTATAGAAGACTTGGTCAACAATGGTCATCTATTTCAGACTACACCATTAACGACTGACTTACAATCTAGTCCCAATAATGACTTCATTTTAGTAAGTGACACCCTACTAGTCTCGATGTTATAAGACTTACTATTTTCTCGACGGAAATGAACGATCAAAATTAATCGACAATTTCTCCACAGGACCCACTAAAACTTTCCGGGTAGAATAGTTATACCAATAAATCTTTACTTAATGTTATAACAATGTCTCGGACGATTCCAAAGATAGTAATTTCCAGATAGTAACAAAGGTAATACTAAGACAATAAACTTCGGAAACGTCTGTACTGAGTTTATAAGGAAAATTTCGAAACACATATAGAAAAATTTTTTGTGAAAGATACTAGAATTTTAGTGGTCTCAATGAGAAATACCTACCTGGTAATAACTAGAATAAACAAGTAGACTGTTACAGGCCCAAATCAGGAAATTTTTCTACCTTCGGATTAAAATATCCTCCTTTACTGAAGAACGGAAATAGGTAACTAACTACCACAAACCTTCACTCAGAACTAGTGGGAACTTTTAGAAGTACTCATCTAATCTGTATTATATATCCGAAAAGACTATAATTACGAAACTTTATAATTATTTCAAAGGTCTTCATAGATTAAACACTAGACTCCACCGGGACTCACTTTAAAGGTATAATCAGTCAAAGACTCATTCACATTTATCTTTGAAAAATTTTACTTTAATTGTTTAACACAAATAAACCGACGAGACCCAGAATGAACACCGTGTGTCCTAGAAGGTAGAAGAAACGTCGTACACCCTAGAAATAAACTCCGTACACCGTAGATCAAAGAACTGGTTCCTAGTTTAGACCCGGGGGACGTAACCCGTGACGTGGTCCCTTCAGGGTTTTATCTTTGTTAAAACTTCTTTATATAAGGGGTTTTCTAATCTCGGGTGTAATTTACAGACAATGACTTATTAGACAAACGTTTTGGTGTCAAGATATCCAATTTAGTATAAACACAAAGGACGTAAATGTGATAATGTAGTAAAGGGTCCATGTTGACTTCCTGACACCGGAAACCTAAGTACCAACACGTTTGGAACCTAACACAATTATAATAAATAAACAGGTTACAAAAATTACTTCAGATCGAATAAATACTATAATATAATCGAAATCTACTTGTCACACCAACTCACCCGAAGGGACCACTGAGTCACCACTACTTGGACGTCCAGTTACGTTCACTACACCTAAGTTAGGGACCCAATCTTTCTAGGGGATCCTCTCCTTTACCGTTGGGTCAGGTCATAATCACACACCCTTTATGGTACCTGTCTCCTCGGACCACCCAACCTCAGGTACCCCAGTGTTTCTAAGTGTGTTTGAATCATTGACTCGTACGTACGTATCACTAAGTTATAAAAAAACCTACTATAAGGTAATATGCAATAATGCTCTATTACCCACATAAAAAGACATAATATCATATAGGAACAACGAATAGATAAAATATATATCATCAAACATAGACAATTAGGGTTTGAGAGTTTATGACGATGATAAATATAGTCTCTTACAAAACGGACATAAGAGAACATCCTCAAAATATCAAAGTGTAAATCCAGAAATTTGGTAAAACTCAAATAAAAACATATACTACACTCTCTTACAACATTAGAGTAACAAAATATACACCGACAGATCAAAAGGGTCGTAGTGAACAATTTCTATAACAGAAAAGAGGTGACATATGAGAACGGAGGGAACAGTATCTAATCATCTGACGTCCACACACCCAAAGAACATTAAAATCCAGATGGTCCATGGGTATATGTTTTTTCTAGAAGTGTTGGGTCTATTAGTGCTACCTCACTAGTGAGTGGACCTCGGTCTGTAGGACCTTACGCTTCAGTTCACCCGGAATCCTTCGTAGTGATACTTGTTTCGATCACCTCCACTACCTTAAGGTCAACTCGACAAAGTTTAGGATTTACTACTACGACACTTTCACGACGTGAGTTATACGGTCGTTTTAACCTTTTGAGTCGTCACCGGTGTCCTGACCTTTTCCAGTCAAAAGTAAGGTTAGGGTTTCTTTCCGTTACGGTTTTTTACGAGTTTGATGACGTGTTAACGTGAGTAGAGAGTGTAATCTTTTCATTACGAGTTTTAAGAGGTTCGATCCGAAGTTATCATACACTTGACACTTGAAATTCTACAAGTACGACCTAAATCTTTTCCGTCTTCTTGGTCTCTAGTTTAACGGTTGTAGGCAACCTAGTAGCTTTTTCGTTCTCTCAAGGTCTTTTTGTAAATGAAGACGAAATGACTGATACGGTTTCGGAAACTGATACACCGAACGTTGCTTGACACCTTTTAAGAAGTTATCTCCCCTTATGGTCTGGTGGACTGGACGGAGGACTCTTTAGACATACGTTCAGTTATTCGTTATCAATCTTGACCTGAACCTTGTTGTCTGCTCAAGGTTTAGTCCTTTCCTCATGTAGTTCCGACATATAACAGTAGGACGAATAAATCGAATATACGTCTCATGTAGTACTCTTTACAACCCGACCTACTTCGTGTTCCACCTTAGTTCTAACGGGCCTCTTTCTAGTTATTGGAGTCTATATGTCTACTGTGGTGGGAATACCGTCGTTCGCTTCTTATTGATTTCTCGGAGAACTACTTTTACTTTCTCCTCTCACCTTTTCAACCGAATTTTGAGTTGTAAGTCTTTTGATTCTAGTACCGTAGACCAGGGTAGTGAAGTACCGTTTATCTACCCCTTTGTCACCTTTGTCACTATCTGAAATAAAAAACCCGAGGTTTTAGTGACATCTATCACTGACGTCGTTACTTTAATTCTGTAAACGAGGAACTTTCTTTTCAACACTGGTTGGATCTGTCGAATAATTTTTCGTCTCTGTAATGAAACGGTTGTTTCCAGACAGATCAGTTTCGATAATAAAAAGGTCATCAGTACATACCTACACTCTCAACCTGATATTTCTTTCGACTCACGACTTCTTAACTACGAAAACTGGACACCACAACCTCTTCTGAGAACTCTCAGGGAGCCTGACGTTCCTCTAGGTTGGTCAGGTAGGATTTCCTTTAGTTAGGACTTATAAGTAACCTTCCTGACTACAACTTCGACTTTGAGGTTATGAAACCTGTGGACTACACTTCTTGACTTAGTAAACTTTTCTGGGACTACGACCCTTTCTAACTTCCGTCCTCCTTTTCCCCTACTGTCTCCTACTCTACCAACCTACCGTAGTGTCTGAGTTACCTGTACTCAAACCCACCCGAGGCCCTCAACCACTACCTGGTCCTCCGGACCGGACGACGTCAGGTACCCCAGTGTCTCAGTCTGTGCTGACTCGTTTACTGGACTGAATGACTGACTACATGGGTATGAAGATATGAATTGTTTCAGGTACAGATTCCTTCACTTTCTCGAAAATGTTTTTAAAACCTAAGTTTAACTTCCCTAGTATCTTTAATGAAAATAAATACCGAATGTTGACTCTTTTTACTCTGGTTTTCTATAAAGAAATTATCTCAGTTCACACATAAATTAAGTTTCTGGGACGTACTATTAGATCGGAGTAGATCGTCGCAAACAAAGACGATTGACGAGTGAAACATAACAGTAACTTATATATACTTATCTATTTCCCTCTTCTCTCTTTCCCTCTCTACCTTCATTATTTCATTTAATCTACTATTCAGTGAGTGAGAATTCTGGTTTCAAGATGTGGAAGTATACCTTAACTTGTCTAACACTAAAGGTCAAATAAACTGGGTCACCCTATTCGACCATCCAAAGTCCCCAGCACCGAAAGACTTTATTACATGTCAAATGTAGTGTCTTTAGGAACCTCTATTACTCAGGGTTAATCGTCTCTTCTCTAAAAGAACGGTCAATTCCCATGATAATTAAACTCCCGTTCACGCGAGGTAAAGGTGAAATCATCGATGTTATTTCGACAACTTTTAGGGTTTATTGACCATGGTATAAAGGTTAAATAACGTTATTATACAACCACGGTCCTAACGGGTGTTTAATAATGTTAAACCATAACAAAAAAAAAATGAGAAAGGGTATAATAACATATCAAAACGTTGAACTGCTCTAAATAAACACCAGAGACCTCTCTATATAATGAAGATCAGGACTGTCTCGTTCAGTTACGGAGTTCCTTAAACAGAAATACATCATTTTATTAAGGACCTCCTGTAAAACTCTATTGACGGGAAAACTTCCGTACCCCACGGAATTCAACACAATAGGACCAATAGATGCAGAAGATTTCAACACGAAAAGTTGACCCCCCCATGCAATCTTAGTTCTCTCCCAGAACATACTTCTTGGTCACGGACCCGGGGTGGGGACCACTGAGATAGGTCCCTACTCTGGGCCCGTAACCATCAGAAATTTTCAAGAGGTCTACTAAGTCGTTCCCAACTCTTGACGAGCAACCGTGTAATACCGAGACAAGATCGCAACGTATTAATCTCCTCTAGGAAAATAGTACCCTCTTTAGTGGGTACTACATCGTCAGATCCTCGAGAACACTTCTTTCTCGACCTTGACTGTCAAAGTAACATCTACCGGAGTTATACTACCGACTCGTACAATTATGAATACAAGACAAAATTGGATTACCGGATTGAATAAATACAAATTGAACTGTTTTCATTTTTTATACTTTTGGTTTAACTGATGTCGTTACATATAATGGGTTTCTTTACTTAAAAAATCAATAAAGAGAAGGAAATGATACTCTAAGTTAGTTACAACTCACTGAAGACGAGTACAATTATTTATCTACAAAGTTCTAACGGTAAGTGACTCAGTTTTATAAACAAAATAGGAAAATGATTAATCCATGGTCTCGTCAGGCTGTTTGGTTGTGTAGTCATAGAAGTGTTGGTTTTAAGTGACACTTTCACTTTCAGAGAATCAGTACAGACTGAAAAACACTGGGTACCTGACATATCAGGTACCTTAAGAGGTCCGGTCTCAAGACCTCACCCATCGGAAAGGAAAGAGGTTCCCTAGAAGGGTTGGGTCCCTAGCTTGGGTCCAGACGGTGTAACGTCCACTTAAGAAATGGTCGACTTGGTGTTCCCTTCGGGGTTTGTGACACCTTTACTTGTTTAGGAAAAAAATTCTCAATGAAAACCGTGGAGTTTTAGAAACTTTGCTTACGAAATTTCACAGTACACTGTCCTTTAATATAAAGGTTATTTCCTTCAGACTGTGAAAAATTAGAACAACCTATTATCCGTAATCTTTTGACTATCACTACTGAGATCAGACCACTACTGAGATCAAAGATTATATTAATGGCCGGAGCTCACGACACAATCAAGAATTCTATGTCTGAAGGTTTAGTCTCTTAAAAACTATTATAAACATTTCCTATATTTTCTACTTCTTACTGATTTTTATTAGTCTCTTAATAAATATTACCTCTTTTAATTTCTTCATTTTCGGGGGTTGTCTTCTCCTATCAATCGTTAACACCGGATAGGTATACTACTTTACAATATTATACCTAATTTTAAAAAAATTCAGTCACCCTTTTACGAGTATAGTACATCTCTTTTTCGACCTATTTTGTGTTATCGTTATTATACTAGGAGAGATTTAACGTGTCTATCAGGGAACTGAGAACAAAAAGAAGTAGGGGACCAATGAAGTCTCACTACCGTTTCAGTTCCTCTAGCCGTCTGACAGAACAAGACCTACGACTGGGTCCGTGTCCGTAAACTCCTCGACGAAAGAGTTCCGGACCCAAAGGTTAAAGACCACTAAGGAAGGTTCGTACTACGATCTTATGGACCCGAATAATTACACCCATACATTGATTCTCTAAAAGAGAGATCGTTACTGAACCTGGTTTCAGTTGACCTCTTCATTTACTATATAGTCGACAGTTAGGGATGTCGAGAAAATGGATTACCCTCAGTAGTAAAGGTGGGTGCCACAGTAAGAAAGTCGTATTGTATGGAGAATTTGGGGAGGTTTTAGAAGAGGGTCCCATTTCGAATGATCCGGTTTATATAAATGAAAATGAAGGTACCGAACAACCACCCAAAAAAAAGAGTAAACACCAACTAAAAAGAGTACATTATCTTATATCATGAAAAGTTTCACACCAAGGGACCCGGACGTCGTAGTCGTAGTAGTCCTTAAATTTGAAATTTTTCACCAATGACTCCGAAGGGACTAAATCACCACGTCTTAGACGAACACTTACGTCCTCCATACCCAAGTCAGGGACCAGGTCCGTCTAGGCTGTCGGCATCTCGTCGACTCCGACATCCGGTGTCGACAAATTGGGCACGAGATCTCGAGTCCTCGACGTTGATAATTCACGAACACGACGTTGATAACTCGGGTACGTCTTCGGTAGAGTCATTCGGACGTGTGGTGTTGATCCCTCTTCGGGAGTGAGGAGGGTCGATCTCTTTGTGGGGACACCGTTGTTTCTAGGTCGTGTCGGTACTTATTTATTAAAAATTTTTTACCGATGATCAATTGACTTGTAGAAAGAAAGGAAATATTATAAAGAGGGAGTTGTCAAATATCTTAATAGTATCGATTTTACATTCATCGATACAAAATAACGTGTAAGAAGGTACACAAAAGGTTTATAATTGAGTAAATTAAGAGTATTTGTGTAATACTTCATCCACAATAATAAAGGGATAAAACATTCCTTCCTTTGACCTGTGTCTTTTCTGTTCATTGAGTGGGTTTCTGGTCGTTTATATTTTTTACGAGTATCCTTTTTATGACCTTCGTTCATAGATAGTCTTCGTCAATAAAGACCTACACCCTTGATGTCTATCGAAATTTAAAGAAGAGACACGAAAAGACATAAAAGGTTTCGTTTATGTATGATGTGAACGATAGTCTTCTTTTGAGTTTTACAACTTTTTATACTTCTATCTGTAAAGTCTCTTCTGGACCTCATTCCCACTCGGTCCTGTCCTCTCTCCTCAACACTAAATAATTTTTGGAAGAAGGAGTCCAGTCCAGAAGATCCTAGGACCGTCGACGACTCGTTCACTCCTCTGTCTAGGGACCCACACCCGTACATTCGTAGTCTTGACTTTTGGGTCCTTCCCGTACTGTAACTCGTTAGACTAGAAAGGTTACACAATTGTCCAAAACTTTGAATAATAGAAACACTGATCCGTCACCATTTCACACAAAATAGTGTCATACAAATTCTCTGTAAACTACCGTGTTTTGGGTCGAGAGACTTAGGTTCCATCTTCCTGTCAAACTGGTATTTTGTTACGGGACTGAGTAGAAATTAATTCACACGTTACACCCTTCCCTTAATCACAAAAGATCACATATCCTCCATACCTCGTTGTCGATATTCAAAAGTTTTATCGGGTAATAATCGTTAGACGTGACTTAACTAACCATCGGTGTCAAGTCAATCGGGAATTTGTTCGACTTGTTATCGACTTCACCAATAAACCCCATTTAATAACGACAATATTTTACATTTGTCACAAAATAATGTCGTTTTTATCAAAACAAAAAAAAAAAAGAGTTAAAGAGAAAAGTGAGGTGAAGAGGAGTTGACCTAGAGGAACGGTCTCTAGACCTTCTTACTAGAGAACAAAGGGAGGGGTACAACCGTCCTTTCAGAGTCCGTAAACTCACGTCGTTCTGTCCTATGTAGAACATTTCCAAAAGGTAAAATTATAGGGAATTACTGGTCATTATTTAAGGTATATCAATTAGGGGACAAGAGTACTTTTGTTAGATCTACCAAATTTTTTAGTTAGTAATTACTCGTCATTCACTGTCGAGAGGTTGTTGTGTCGACATAAAAACATTTTCACTAATTTGTAACAGACGTAAGTATTAACGTACCAATTATTCTTACAACTCGTGATTCAGTTCGTAACAACGATTACTACTGTCTAATACTACGATGTTTACGAAATCTCAATACTCCGATTTAAAAGTTTCCGTCAGGGACCTTACTTTAAGTGCGTCTAGGAATTCATAAATTAAACGTACCTGGTAATGGTCCAAACACGTACCGTAAACCCTTGAAACGTCAACTCTGAGAAATCTTTTAGATCGGGTAATACTGTCTTTCGTAGATATTAACTGTCATTGACTATCTATAGGAAGACGGGTCACAACCACTTTGTAAATTCTACAAGAGACATACCAAACTACCTCGAGTATCGGGGAAACTACTTCTCAGGACTTCCGACTTATATTCCGTTTCTCCTAGAGATCCCCTATATTAAGTCGGAGTGTGTATCCACATTTATAGTTCTCAAAACGTTCCTCCACTCTCTCACCCGTTCAGTAAACCTTCCCCCTGAACCATTATGGAAGTAATTAATAAATGGAGAGAGTAAAACCGGAATTTTGATGAGTGATTTGGAACCATTAAAGACCTAATAGTAAATATTCAGATTCATAAAATTTAGACTCTAACAGGGCACCAGGTGACCCCTAACTACTAACACGATTCCCTAAAGTCAGAAAGACTTTTACACATGTCTCACCCAGGGGAGCACTGACTCGTACGAGGTAGACGACCAGTCAGACAGACACGAGACTAGTCCATACTTCGGTATTCGTCAGTATATTACCATTCCTTCTCACGTCCGACTTTTTCCTTGACTGCTTAAACTCCTAAGAACCTTTACAGAACATTGAAAGACCCTACAACTCCCAGACTGATTATCAAACCATCGTAATTCAGATCACGTTAATAAATGAATAAGGACAACCATACCTATAAAAGGGAACTGTTATCGAACTGGATCTCTCGGCCCTGGTACACGTAATAAGACAACCGAAGTTATATTGTGGAGTTAGTCACTACGAAAATAGACCTAGTCCTTCGGGAACAGACTTGTCTCCTAATGTCTGACAATGTTCGTACAAATAAAATTTAAAATAGCCGCATATCAACTAGACGTTACGGTACAAACAAAGTCCACATATCGTTACAATAAGTCAATATGTACATAAATAAGAAATACTCTAAGAAAAGGGTATATTCAATAATGTCTTATAATCATCTCAAAGGACACGATATATCATCTAGGAACAACCAATATACCAGATATATATTATCGTATATACAACTAGAGTTTGAGGATTAAATAGGGAATCTAGATCTCTAATAGTATGATTCACTTTTCAGTCTGTCTCTTTCTATTTATAAAAGAGTATACCACAGTGAGTACACACCTTAGATTAAAATTATTTACTATGTTTACTTGAACAAATATTTTATCTTTGTCTCTAAAGTTTTTACTCGGACCAAAATTCTATAGACCCAAAGTTTACAATGAGACAGTGAGTGACCACTGTAAGATAAGAAAAACTCCGGAATGAAAAAGAGTAACCCACCCAAACCATCCATGAACAATCCCAATAACACTCTGCAGTCACTCTATTCATAAACTTTGAGAATCATCTCACTGATCCTAAATCATACACGAACTATTCTCGATCACCAAGGACAAAATAGTAACAATTCCGGTGTCCAGATACAGGACTTACTCATTCATGTCAACTCCGACCCTAGAAAAATCGCTTAGACCCACTAAGGAACATCTAGATTCTCTTTACTCCATGACGGAAATCAGGTACACAATTCATCGAACATCGACTACTCGCCAATGAATATACAAAACCTGACTTCACACAAAGAGGATATGGATTCTTCCATGTTCGTATCACGTCTCTCCCCTCCTTACCTGTGGTCGACTCGGTCTGCCTGGTCGGGTCTCCGTGCCGTCGACAGTATCAGTCTTCCAGAGTGTTGAACCAGGGTCGTAGACTTTGGTGTGGGTCTTGATGACATCTCGGTAAGTCCTGCCCTCAACTTAGTAATCACCTCTTCTCGAAAGACCTCGGACACTACCGTTGGCTTTCTAGACTTTACTACAAACAAGACTCAAGACGGTCCCTGAAGACAAGAGAATTTCTCGGGAGGATAAAGGACGGATTCGAAGACCACGGGTAATACCAGTCCCTAAAAGGAGTACGGGATAAAGGAGTACGGTTAAAATAATAAAAAAGAAGGTTATAAATAACAATTTTTATACTCCTTCTATCACATGTATGTAAACAAAGGTGGTGAAGAACAGTGTATTTACACCAGATGACACGTGTCAAAAAATGAAACGAAAACGAATGAATCGTTATATAGAACCTCTACAGAATATCCTCATATATATAGTCAGAAAAGATAAGGAAAAATGACACATAAAGTGACTTACCTATATGGTAACAGATCAGTTGATCAAAAATTTAAGTACCCGTAAACCCACCCCAACCCCCTGTAAAGAACTAATATTTCGTCTCTGACCAATCGTCAATTTGTAGGATGTCCGGTGTCATGAAAGAGGGTAGGGAAAAGAGGAGGAACCTAACAAACGACAGATTGTTTAATCACCCGCACGTAGTATTCTGTCACTTTTTATGTACGGCTTACCTCAACTGTGTACTTCCTTCTTACCCGAGTACGGAGCCAGAATCAAGAGAAGTGAAGATAGGGTCATCTTATTCCTAAGAACTAGAGATTGACGTCTTTAGAATTTTTATACTGTCTTAATTTTGGTCTCCGTTTTTACGTACCACAATATTTTAAAATTTCTTGGCGTGCTCACGAGTTGTAAAATTTACTAATTTTTTCACTTTACTACCCCCTCAAACACACCGAGGTCCCTAAATTACTTTTGGAACTTGAAAATCGAAATTACGGGGAGAAATGAAATTACGGGTTACAGAAGTAAACCGTTTACTTTTAGTATGACCAACAATGGGGGAAGAGAAACACTTACATTTATGTGAAGAGAAACACATAAATCATAACGATTTAATAACCGTTTATTAAACACTTGTACTTTACGATTTTCCAGTACGATCAAACGTACCGTTATCGGTCCTTGGTCCAGAAATATGAGTTAACTGTATTCACTAGTTGTTCTAATCCGTCCTATCAGATATAAACCCTCCGAAGTATCTCTGACCGTTTACGGTTCCATATGTTTACAAGAGAAAGAGACTACTTGATTTCATTGAAGTCTGACACACAACAATGTGTACCTGTAACAACGTCACCTATCTTGACTCTTAAACGACGTTGGGTCATCGTTGAGAGAAGAAACTCATCGGGTTCTTTACGGGGGACTGGAGGTTGGGGACGGTGACGGGGAGAATAAATAGGACCAAGAAGGGTGTAAAAGAGAAATAAACATAACAGGGGTTCGATTCTTAACCGATACAACGCAACTCAGTATCGTTTAGGATGTACCCGTCGGGTGGAAGTTTAGGTCAAGCTAGATCACGAGGTAGGAGATCACACAGTAACTCTGACCCTATTGACTGGTACCTTGGAACCCCTTCAAAGAAATTGGAGAGACTCCGAGTTGAAGTACTAGGTATTTTGTCCTTCACACTATAAATAACGAGTCCCAATAATATTCCTAATTTACTCCATTACACTCATTGATTGCCCGTCATTTGAATCCAAGTGAGATTCTACGAGAGACCCTGAGCTGGAAAGTTACTGTAGAGGGAACAATCCTGAGGGTACTTGTCAAATACTCAGAAGTCTGACACTGTGTGTGGAACTACGAATTTCTTACCAAAACGAAACAGAAGAACACAAGACATATATTTTTGATATAAGGTACAAAAGGTCAAACGGAAGACCCTCATCTTCGATTTAACATTAACTTGTAGGTGACTCTCAGATTTATTTTGAATTTCAAAAAACTAAAAATCTCGATCCTCCCTTACATACCTACACAGTACAACATAAAGGTCCCACCAGTGGTATTATTGAGAGTTGGTAGTACAAGAAGATATCATACTTGAATGATGAAGGGAGTGGGTCTCCATTCCAGGTCAGGAAGAGGAAACTTAAATTCGTCCGACCCTTGGTGAAGTGAGTCATCTTATGTCACCTTCCCTGTGACACTGAAGGTCCCAATCCAGTGTACTATAGCACGCGGAAGAGGGACCATGGAACAACTCAAGGGACAGAGGACATTCTTTAAGTTGAAAGGAGTCCGGTGACTACATTCAGGTTCGGTGTACCTCTCCGTCGGTTTGAACATTTACTTCCACAGTAGAACTTTCACCTAGAAGGTAAGAGGTTACAAGATCGAGGTCGGTAAACCCAGAGAAACACCTTCCGGGTCCATAATACCTCATCTCTTCTCGACGGGGTGACACAAGAAAGGTCAAGGACTGGGTGTCTTGGGTATTCGTACCCTCATACCAACGACAAAATACAATGACTTAAATCTCATCAAACGATACGTCGTTTCTACTAACCTTGTCACCTATCGTTAAACTGATAGTACAAAACCTTTAGAGGAATCCGGTCTCTCATATTTATTTAGTAAAATAAATTTATTTCTGAATCTTCATCTTAGTAAGAATTCATGACTCAAAGTCGGACTTGGAGGTACGTGACAAATAATGGAGTACACAGGAGGATCGAGACTTACAATCGAAGGGTACAAAGGTATCAGTTGTGGACTGTAAGCCAGAGAAAGGAGTTCAACGTATGTAAGATTCTTCATGAAACGAGTACATCGTTCGGTGCTCCTTTACTTAATGTAATATGCGGATCGTCTATCCTAAAAAAAAAAAAAAAAAAACGTCTGAAATCCAACCCTCTCCGTAACCCTCGAGAATCTCTTCCTTGTCTCTATTTCTCTACCTTTATCTCTCCTTCACTCTGGTATACGACTCCAACCTCGGAACGTCTCCTTTTTCACCCTTCACCGCGTCGTCCTACTTTTAATACTCCGTGACCACCTTTTTCTTCCAACTTTAACGACGTTGAGACAACTTCGTTTCTTGACACACGACTGTTCTTCTTCCAACTACTCGTCGAGATCGTTTAGAGAAGGACAAATGTCTAGTTCCTCTTCACTCCGTTCACCGTATACCTTATTCTTCCTCGTCTCCCTCAGTCGCACTTCCTCTCTCTTTGGACGTCCTCCACCCTCCTCTCTGAGTCCTTCAGAGACCTTCGTCGTCCCACTCGAGGCGACTCTCCTCTCTACCTCTTGAGTTCGTCTCTTCGTCCCCTTGTCAACCGGGATTCACAGGTTTTTTCTTGATCCTCCTTAACCTCTGTCACCCTCTGCTACTCCCCGTATTTTATTTTCGTGTTTGTTTTACAAGCTTCTCTTGTAAACCCTATCTTCAATTTCGTCATCTCACAGACCTTCTCTACCCTGTTCGTCTATAAGTTTGTACAAAACTTACTTTTATCACTCAGTCGGTCTCTTCCGTTACCGTGGGGTGAGGTCATGAGAACGGACCTTTTAGGGTACCTGCCTCTTCGGACCATCCGACGTCAGGTACCCCAGCGACTCAGTCTGTACTGACTCGCTGAAGTGAAAATGAAAAGTGAAAGTACGTAACCTCTTCCTTTACCGTCGGGTGAGGTCACAAGAACGGACCTCTTAGGGTCCCTACCTTCTCGGACCACCCGACGACAGATACCCCAATGTGTCTCAGTCTGTACTGACTTCACTGAATCGTCGTCGTCACTTAGTCGAAAACAATTTTCTTTTATCAAGCCTACTGTCAAATTCACCGTACTGTACAAAACATAACGGACGAATGTTTCTTCCGGTTTAACATGGATTCTACAAGGGTCTTCACTTCGAATTCTACAGTAAACTGAAATCAAAAATTTCTAAATAAATAATAATAACAATAAACGACACGGTCTAGAAGCAACGAAATACATCCGAACAGAGATCAATGCTCCTCACCCCCGATGAGAAGTAACACCACATACCCGAAGAGTAACTCCACCGAAGAGAACGACGTCTCGCGTCCGACATCCACGTATCGGAAGTCTTCAAAGTCGAACACCCGAGTCATCAACCCTACGTATCCGAATCGACGAGATGTGTGCACCCTAAAAGGGTCTGGTTCCTATCTTGGTTACAGTGGAAGTGACAATCCGTTCAAGAATTGGTGACCTGGTATGTCTCTTCGGAGGTTCTACGGTAAAATAAAATTTTCTTTAATTCGTGTATATTTGAATTTTACCTACGGGACCCTAAGCTTGAAAAAACCTTATGATTCGTCTTCTTTATCGTAATTCCGTACTTTCGGACATTAATTTTGTATCACTGATTTTAGGTCATTCTCTCATCAGTAACAAATTGTTTATGGATATAAACTATCGTTTCTTCTAGTCTTTATGTTCCTCCACGAAATAGATCGAGTATGAGACCTCAAGAAAGTCAAGAAAAACGGGATTAAAACTGATTTTAGACTTCTATTGGAATTCTGACTTTAAAACTACTTCTACTACCACTATTACTGTAACTATTACCAGCATTATCGCTACCACCACTACTACCACCATTCCTACTACTACGAAGGACATACGATCCGTGACAAGATTCACGAAACGTGCATAATTGATTATGTTAGAGGGTTGTCAGTAAACCTCAATGAATTTACGGAAACCAATACAGGTAAAATTCCTCTTTCTATAGCTCCGTGTGAACAGAAAGAAAGTGAAGGAGTATAGGTACAGATAGAGATTCATTAACCTTACCTAATCTTTCTTTCGGATTTCGTACTATTTGTTCATTATTTTCGTCAATAAACGTTCCACGAACAGTAGGAGTCTTAGAAGAGTCGCGGTGAGTGACCCCGAGACGAGTCTTCAGTCGGACTTCACAGGTCTAGGTCGTGACGATAACGAATAATTACCTTACTAATTCTACGAATTACCTCACCAATAATAAAGACTAATACCCTCTTGTGTGTAATATTCAGGTAGATTCCTACTCCAAAATAAGAAATTACTGACAGACTATATTTCCTTTCTTATTCTGGGGACCTCAACCTGTCCCTAAACTTAAACTTAGAACCGAGGTGAAGAATTACAAACAAACTGGAAACCTGTTGAATAAATAATAACAAAATAAGTATCATTTTAATTCACTTTACTCTTTAAATCACACGAACTCTTAATCAAGTCAAAGTTTTACACAATGGAGACAAAAAATTTTATCTTGACCACTAACGTCTACAACCTATTAATAATTTAGTTTACAACTATACCGGAAACATCCATTCCGACTTTTGAAGTGTAAAAGTATAGTGTACCTAATACAAAGAGGTAATACTTTACTGGTGACTTTTCAACTTTTATTAACTCTAAATCCGTTTACTCTTTTTTACGAACTTTCTCTTTTGGCATTGATAGAAAATTAAAGTTTTTGGGTAGACACTATCTGTCTTATTGCTCAGGAACTTACACAGGTGTAGTATTAGGGAATTTAACCACTTACACAACGGAATCTCCCCTTTTCCTTTAACCGTCTACCCTAATTATAGTTCAGGAACTCTACCTTCTAATAGGACTTGACAGACTCACCCGGCAGATTAGTGTACCCAGAATTTTTAGTCTCTCAGAGGTTGACACCAGTCTCTTTCGCTACACCACCACCTTCTACTAGTCCCTCTACGTTGGAACGACTTAGACTTCTTTCCTCCTTCGGTACTCGGTTCCCCACACCCCTCGGGAATCTTATACCTTTTCCTTTCTTTTATAGAAGAGAGACTCAGAGGTCTCCCTTGTTTAGGGACGACTGTGGTGTTAAAATCGTGTAATTCCGGGTATAACCTGAACTATATGTTTTGACATTCCATTATCTAAAGACATATATAATCACCATATCGACGGAAACAAGGGTATTAGAGACAACCCTTATCAGGATTAAGACCGTTAGAGAATCGGAAATAACTGGTCTCGGAGGAAAAAGTATCTCAGGAAAAACCATACAATACAATTGGAGGGAAACCTCACAGAATTGTAACTGGGATAAAAAGGCACCGGACGGGGGAAAACTGAGAGTCTACTTAGCAAGTGTTAGTACAAACGTGGTATCCTAACGAGTGATCCAGTCTCAATTAAACTTGTTTTCTTCAGAGAACCAGGTTAGACCCGGTTGTCTCAGAGAAAAGGTACTCAAACCTTACCTCTCCAAAAAGAGTTAGAGACGTAAACCGAAGTTGAGTCTATCACATTTGAACCGACCTACCACCGACGTCTATACCGCTTCCATTTTTAGTCTAGACGTCCTTCTCCTCAGACTCCAACTACCTGTCTGAGTTACCTGTACTCAAACTTGTCGGGACCCTTCATCTTCTTGTCTCTTCACACCACACGACGTCAGGTGCCCCACCGGTTCTCAATCTGTGTTCACTCATTGACTTGTCGGTTCCTTCTCCTTGGACTCCGACCCCCTGGTCCTAGTACACTCGGTACAAGACCGACCGAGAATCAGTTGTCAAAATGGGGACAACCCAAGTCCACATAGAGACGGGGCTCTATTGTAACATGGTAATATGTTTACAGGAAAAATTTTCTTGGAACGACTCTCCAAAGGACATTGAATGTCTGTTTTCTCGGAACTGATTTTATTGATGACTCTACTTTTACTTAGTTCTCTAACCCCTTGAAAAGTGATTACAGTAAAACCCAGAAGTAAACACGAAATAAGATTCCTTTAGATGTCTTTTTAAGTTTCGTTATACTAGTAAGATATCTGGTACCCCGTAAAACATGACGATGTCAATACCGACCTCGAGTATCGTCCCGGACGGAACACCCCCAACTCCGGAGACCTATATATCTTACGAAGAAATCCGAGACCGGTCTCCGTAGACTAAGAGTATAAGTTTTAATTACAACCGTCCGTCTCCCTATAAAAATTTAGTCCTAAAACGTTAAAGTCGACTGGACAGACGTCGTTTGAATTTGTATGTTGGCATCACGGAACTTCTAACTTGATCACGAAAAGTTGTATAAGTACACTTTCACTTTCAGGTTCAACGAGTCAGTACAGGCTGAGAAACGTTGGGGTACCTGGTATGTCAGACACCTTGAGAGGTCTGGTCTTATGACCTCTTTCTCTTTTGACATTGATAGAAAATTAAAGTTTTTGGGTAGACACTATCTGTCTTATTGCTCAGGGACTTACACAGGTGTAGTATTAGGGAATTTAACCACTTATACAACGGAATCTACCCTTTTCCTTTAACCGTCTACCCTAATTATAGTTCAGGAACTCTACCTTCTAATAGGACTTGACAGACTCACCCGGGTCAGATTAGTGTACCCAGAATTTCTAGTCTCACCCATCGGTAAGGGAAGAGGTCCTCTAGAAGGGTTGGGTCCCTAACTTGGGTCCAGAGGGCGTAGTGTCCACCTAAGAAATGGTCGACTTGGTGGTCCCTTCGGGACCACGAAAAGACATTGATAAATTAAGACTCTGATACAGACCATCTCTCATACGAAAGAACCTCCTCTTGAACATCGGTCTTTCCATCAAACGATTAATAGTATCTTAAAATTTTCGTAGGTATTTTTAGTACAATGAGTTCAGAAAATAATACGTCTGTCCCTTTATACACGTCTTCCCGATTTGCCTAATAAAATACCAGAACTATACTCAGTTCATCGGGATTTCTATTTCACAGGTACGTAAATAAGTAGAAGAGGAAGGAAGGAAAGAAGGAAGGAGGAAGGGAGGGAGGACGGTTAATAATAAAAAACTCACCAATCGTGTTTGTGTTGTCGAAGATTTTGGACTATACGTTATCATTTCATCATTTGGGGGTATCCCAGGAGGAGAGTCCCTCTAGAATGGTGACACCTCGAATATAAACTGAACCCTCTTGAGTTGAGTTTAAATAAATGACCCTATTTTATTTGTACACTTATTTACATATTTTATTAAAATCTACTACTATTTCGTGATACTTCTTTTTTCATCATTATCTCTTAATGTCAGACCCCAATGTATCCGACACTGAAGAATCTCGTTCCTCCAATGCAAGTCAACTAAATCGATAAGATAGGTAGATAGTGAATAGACGGAATAGATAGTAGAAAGTAATGTTTTCTGTGTAGTACTAAAGATAGATTATGGTCTTCTGTCTCTAATTCAGTGAAGAGATTAGTGTCTCAAGTACTAAAAGTTATATCCAAATAAAGGTAACAAAGATGACGGTGAAGTTCTCTCATAACCAAACCCTTGGACGAGAGTTCTTAAGTATAAGTTCAACCTTTCTCTTTCGTGTTTATCATACCCTATTATGAAGTTTCATGATTAATCAAAGAAGAGCAGAGGTTTTAGGAGTGTTTTAGGGAAGTGACATAGGGCTTCTGAAGAGGATACCGAGGGTGAAAGAGGGAACCTATGAGAGGGAGGGGTGTATGTGTGTCTATACTTCGTTTTGTCTTTGTTTAGGACGTTTTGGATCTGGTAAACCCTTCGACGACCAGTCATATTCCCTTTCTAGGCCTACATGTAAAATCACAAGCAAGGGGACAAGACTCTTAGATCTGACACTTTGGAGTTGACAATGACTTCGTTTTTGACAGACAGTGGTCAAGGTCGACCGACACTCCTTTGGATGAGTGGTGACTGAATGGCCAAAGTAAACAAATCAGTAGTTCACAGACTGAGAAACGTTGGGGTACCTGGTGTCATACGGTCCAGAGGGACGGGGACTGGTAGAGGATTTACTGGTCGTCAGAAGAGGAAAGTAGGTCACACCTCGGTACCAAAAGATATACTTTTCTAGACTGGATGAAATAGACGATGGGGTCCTCATACGTTTGAGGTGTCTTCTCTTCTGTTTCTCTACCAACACTGTGTCCCCTTCAAAGTTAAGACTGCTTCTTCCACGATCCATAAGAGACTTTAGTGAACACAACACATACCGGTATAACCGACAGACAGCAGTGTTATTACGGAGTATTGTTTGGTCGAGTACATAGTCTCCGAATTTTGTCATTCGTAAATAAATCAGACTTCCAACTATTCTATCGGACCCAAACCAACTCAATAAAACCAGAGTCGATACGAGTAAGGATACAGACCACAACCCGAAAACTAACTAGATTCTATTGAGGACGACCCTACTGGACCCGGTCTCACTAGACGTACAGACAGTAGGTAATCCGGTCGGATACTACCGAGAACACAGTGAACAACTCCTCACTCTCGTTAGGTCTGGTCAATACTTTCCCGAAAAATGAACGCACACAATAGCCGGTTTGTTCAGAGTACTGGTTCGGGTCTCAGTTTTCCTTCCCTTGACCTAGGTCCTCTCCCTTCTTTAACCCTTGTAATTGTATGAGTAATTGTGGTACCTAAGAGGTTTACTTACAATTCGCAATGGTCAAAAGGCTCATCAGACCCGCATCAAACTAGCCATCTTATCTCACCTCTCCTTGACCGCCGTCTCTCGTACCTATCCTTGTACAGGTCCCCTTATCCTCGTTACGGGTTTAGACCTTATTGAACCTTTTACCTTCACCTTAAACCCTCTAGGACAGGTCCAACAGATACGGTACGTACTTCCTCACGTTTCCTGTACGTCCTCCGTTAACTTGAACATCAGTCACTAGACCTCCTACCATCACCGGTATCGTCCGTCCCTTGGGGACGTACGGACCATCTACTTCTGCACCTCTGATGGACACTTTCTTCTCCCTTCTGGCCGCTGGAGTTATCTGGTCCACATGTCCTCTGTCTCGTCCCTTCCTTGTACCACCCTACAGCAGACCAGTCTCGATGTCCGTCGACCCTCCTTACTAGGAACACGCGGACCTGCCCGACTCCCCTTCCCCTCACAACTTCGAGTGCCTGTTATTAAAACTAAGGGGTACACTTACCCTCAAAAGGGTCCCGATATTCCTCCCACAAATACAGAACGACCCAATGGGACGTCACGAAAGTTCTGTGGAATAGATTTCACAATACGGACTCCTCTGGAGGTTCATCCACCCCCGTAAAAGTACACAGATCGGGTACTGAGGGACGAAGGGGTGTCCACGACCCGGGACGATCTCCAGACTAGCTAAAGTAGTCAAACCGAAAACAGGGGTGACAGGGGGTCGAGTGTAAGTCCACGAGTCTATAGAGAGAGAAAATAGGATAGTTCAAGTTGCTCGTTAACATTTCGGACTGTTAGTCGTTCTTCGGTTCGTAAGATTTAGAATAAAAGGACAAAAAGAGCATTTTTCTAGAAAAGTTCTGTTGGTTTCACCTTTCATAAAACTTAATGAAAGAAACTGACAAAAACTTAAGGAGTCCTAGTGGTAACTATTGTAAGTCTTACTAAAGACCCTGTTTCGTGATCCGAACTTTATCACACTTCCGAAGACCCCGTTGGTGGACTATAGTCTTCACTAAACAATGGACACAATCCCTTCTTAGTCTACAGTACAAGATGTTCCAATTACTCATTGTTGACGAAGTACCGAACTCGCTCCGGGTCCGACGGATGGGATCAAAGAGGGACGAGACCTCTCTCGGCATCACAACATCCATTTTAATTTCAATAATTTATGTGTGTGATGAAAAAGACCCAGAATCTAGACGGGGTAGGTAGAAACAGAGGAAACAGGAACGCTCCGTTGAGGACCGTAAAAACTTCAGTCGACTCAAAGACATTTTCCGGTTCAACAAAAAGACGTAACGGTTCCTCTGGTTTTTTATCTTGGACCAATCGTTTTGTTCAAGAAACACCCTCACCCACAACGAACTTACCCCTTTTTAGCCTTTGGTATCTAAAGGACGAGGAAGGACCTCGTCCTTTTGGGGGAGACGACCCCAAAACACTCCCCGTCAGAGGTTAGATTATAATTCGTCAGTGACACATTAGTGGTCAGTACTTTATCGACACCAAAATACGGAACATAAAGTGTTTTCACATCAGAGACCCGGACTTCGTTGTCTAAGAGAGCATTTTTATAGAGACCCACACCAAGGACCCTTAGATGTAAATAAAAAATTCGTACGTATGACCATTAGAGTAGGAGGGACTACCTATTCTTAGGCGATAGGATCCCCCCATTCACATGTAAGTAAACAACACTCAACACATGAAGTTTTCTTGTATAGCGTCACCGTCGTTTAATTTTTATCCTAAGAACGACACCGATACAGTTTGTTAGTTGTCATATAAGAGTATCGGTGAATAACAAGGTAGCAACTAACTCTACCACCCCACGCCACTTCTACTGACCCACAGGCGACTGTTAAGTGTGACAGGAAAGGTACACTGTGTCTCAACGACGGATCGGTGTCTGGGGAACCGAGTGAGCTGAGGTGTTCACCGGACTGATCAAGAGGGTCACCTTTCCTCGATTTTACTACACCCAGTATAGTAGAGGAAACCGAACCCACGTCCCCAAGACTTAATGGTACATGGACCAAGGGACTAAATGGTACATGGACGAAACCTGAAAACGGAGTCACTTTTCACACATAAAAGTAGAGTCCACGAAACAAACGAGTGAGAACCAAAAGTACCTGAGTGTCGATACTTTTTGAGTGTCAAGAAAAGGAACAGGATCCACGTCAATAACCCGTATTATGGTACATTTCGACGACTCTCTTACTCCACATCCCACATCCCCTGTCTCTAGATTATAAGTAGTTAATACGTAAAAGACGGTTCAATCAAAATTACCTTCAATCGATTAAAGTGAGAGTTATTAAAAAGACTCCATAGGGTTCATGGATCGGGTCACGAGTACTCACAGATTTCAAAAGAATTGACATTTTAAGGTATCTCTCAATCTTTTTAGACAAATCAGTTTTTCAATGAACCACTACCTCTACTCCAAATTTAACAGTAGAGAAATAAGGGTTTCGGATACTAAAAAAGAACCACAATTACACAGACCTTTTACCCAGTTCCCTGAATTCATCAACTACATGTTTGTCAGAGTACAGGTCAATAGACCCCTCGTTTCTATGTTTGTACACTCAACCTGGTCCCTAGAAAGGAGAATAGGAGGGAGAGAGGAAGGGAGAACGATGTAAATAATAGATAATACACCGTGGACCTTAAGGTCCGAGACGTGATGACGTGGGGAGTAGAACATCCCTAGTCAGATTATCCGTTCTGTATTCGTCTATTTGTTGATCTGTTTATTAGATTACATGTATTTACTATTTATGATTCTTCTAGTTACTTTATCCCGTTCTTCATTTATCGTGAGTTCGAAGACATAAACTACTCCACCAGTCCCTTCCACTGTAAACTTATCCACTGTGGACTCGACCACTGTAGACTCGACTCTGGACTTACTTCTCTTTCAAAAGTTCCTCCATCCCACCCCTTCTCTCGTCGTACACACTCTCGGCTCCGTCCTAAACACTCGACTCTCTCGGAGACCTAACCTCATTCGGTCCCTCCCACCATCCATACTTCGACCTTGCAAGTCCTCTCTGTACCCCCACCAGACACATCAGATCTGAAACAAGACTCACTCCAATCTACGGTAATCTCTTAAAACTAGTCTCTTCACTATCCTAGACTGAATTGTAAATCTTTCTTAATACCATCTATGACCCATATCTAATCTAAAAAGTCCTCGTTCCTCGGGTCAAGTCTCAGGTAACGTAAGTTGATGTGTACTCTTTTGGGTTCTCCTTACCATAGTTTTTGTTTGTGAAGTAAGAAAGTGAAAGACAAGAATAGAAATCTAAAAATTTTTAAAGGTAAGAAACATTTAGAGAAATTTAAAGAATTTAAGTAGGATGCAAGTTCCATGACACTTTTAACGGAAAACACAGAAATAGGGAAAGAAATTTGGAAAAGGACGGTAGGTCTAAAAAAAAAAAAAAACGTTTGGTTTAATGTCTAAAAAGACGAATAAAGTTGTCTCCATCTTTCTTTAGTTATCGAAAGAAAAAAAAAAAAAACTATTGTGTGTGGATCGACGTCTAGACTTTACTTTACTCCATCGTACTCTGCCTACCGTCCGGTCGGACGTCAGACTCTGTCGCAGGAAAGAGTTACTGTCGTTCGATTACTGTCCTTCGCGAACCCTGTT
Source organism: Capra ibex (assembly GCA_006410555.1). Taxonomy (NCBI): domain Eukaryota; kingdom Metazoa; phylum Chordata; class Mammalia; order Artiodactyla; family Bovidae; genus Capra; species Capra ibex. The sequence goes on along the minus strand of SJYO01006231.1, from coordinate 69,179,418 downwards.
TCCGAACTCAAAGATCAGTTGAAGTTTGACCTGGGAAGGTAAACTCATCGTGAGCCACAGAAGGGTAACTTCACCCACTAACTAACCTAGTTCTGATAATGTGTAGTGTACTGTGATTCTCGATAATTATATCCACCTTATTAACTTGTCCGTCTGAATACAACCTTCTACATTGATGAAATGTGTAGTAACATTTAACGAAAGGTCCGATACGACCGTAGGGAAGTCGGTACTTTTGTAAGTCTACAATTTTTTCATTTTCTGCAAAGGACTTGCGAATTGGTATTTTCATTTACTCTAACGAAATCTGACGAGACAATTGTGAGCTTGGTAGGTGTGTACCTCTAATAATGGAAGGAACATAAATAAATTTGCGACCAACTACAACACGATCGAGACAACAAACAATCATATTGCGAATGAAGACACGTTTACTCACTCGTCGGGTCATGGGAAGTTGTAGTAAAAAACCTTTGTAAGGAGGTGATTTCTTGATTAGAGATAATTTATATAATGTCACTAAAATACAGAAGAAAGATTAAACGTTATAAGAACCCAAAACTTCGACCTAATACAAGTACATATTAACGAGAGTATAACGATACTCCCCAACTTAACACCCTTACTATCTCGTAGGTTTCCGACTTAGACCCTTCTCAAAATTCGTTTAGTCGACGGAAACGGATTAAAAGATAGTTATACATGAACAGGTTTAGGAACGAATTTCCAGTTCGAATTTAAAGTGGAGGCGATTCTTCAACATGAACTCAGTAAATCGTGAACATACATTAGTGAGGGGAAAGAGTCCCTTTTCGCTGTTCTTACCTATAAAAGAATCGTTGAAGACACAACCTAGGAGTGGATAGAGTAGACTAAAGGTGTGTTCCGGAAACACTCTATCCATGATAATAAGTCTAAACCGTATTCCTTTACTTGGCTGTATAGGTGTCAGTGTATTCATCTTCCATCCTGTCAGTTCTACGCTTAAGGTCCGACAAACTCTCATTTTGAGCAAGAGACTACGACACACTGAAGAATCTCGAAAGTCTCACGAATCCCGTTCCATATGTGCGGAATCTTGACAGAACCCATGACAATGAACCACAAACGTCACCAGAGTACACACCCGAAAGATGATGGTCGTTACCAACGCACAGGAACTTCCGCCAAGGATCTTCTGTATCGAAGATGGAGTAATAACAAACCGTCCCAAACGTCTATACTTCTCTTTCTATAAAACATTGGGTAATATCCCTCATACTACCTTCAGATCTCTTTTATGACTTCTCTGTGCCTCCTATTTTGCTAGAGAAAGTAGATGGACACCTGCAACCCCATTACCAGATACCTTTGTCTTTTCTAAAACATCTCCTTACTGGGAAATCAAGAAACCTACTCGTCCATAAACAGTCCTTGGTCCTTCTGAACTAAGTCCCCTTCCCCTTGACTCTCTCCGAGTTTCCCCTTTTGGAGGGTCGTTATTCTTCGGGTACCCGACCCGTGGTGTCCACACGACGTCTCACCATTTGTCGAGTCAGAGTTACCTAGTACGTAGTTCTCTCGTCCTGTTACCATGTAGGTTTCTTGTCCGATCTCCCTTTCCTTTTGTCCCCAGTCCTGTACCCAAAGTAATCAAACTTAAAATAAGTCACAAAGAACACGGCATCTTTCTAAAATTCGTCCCCACATCATATTAGGGTGTATCTTACAGAAACCATATGTATGCACCATCCCGTTAATAAACTTTCCATAAACTTATCATCTGTCCTCCCGTCTGATAACTTCACTAGGACCGTCCTCTACTACTCCTCGTCCTGATCACTCCTCACCACACCCACCCTCCTTCAGTACCTCTGAGTCCTTCAGATTGAACGAAGACACCTGAAAGACCTTACGAATAACACCCGACCCCAGTAGAGTATGAGACAATCGGAAGTATCATGTTAGGGTGTGCACACCTAAGGGACAAAGAATATGGACGTCACGATTTTCGACGTAAACGATATTTTGTTACTTAACCTCACTTCTATTGATGTTTCGTACTCTTAAGAAATCGTAGACTTGACGGGGGTCTGTCCTTCATGTTGAAACGGGAAGAAAGACATTACAGGGGTACACCTACCTGAAGGGACCACCGAGTCTGTCATTTCGCAAACGGATGTTACACCCTCTGGACCCAAGCTAGGGACCCAACCCTTCTAGAGGACCTCTTCCTTTACCGTTGGGTGAGGTCATAAGAACGGACCTTTTAGGGTACCTCTCTCCTCGGACTATCCGATGTCAGGTACCCCAGCGTTTCTCGACCTGTACTGACTTGTTGAAGTGAAAGTGAAAGGGTACACCTGTTTTAATAGTAGGAGTAATCAATCATAATCTTCGTCACTTAGTATCTACTTTTAGTGAAATCTTAATTTTTATTGAAAAATTCTTTTCAGTCCTCCTTTTTAGTCCTACAAATGGTTTTATTAAAAAGATTGTGCTTAGACCGATAAATATAAGAGTATATTCACTTCGACTTAATATAAGTCGAGTCAAGTCAAGTCAAGTCAGCGAGTCAGCACAGACTGACAAACACTGGGGTACTTAGAGTCGTGCGGTCCGGAGGGACAGGTAGTGGTTGAGGGTCTCTAGTGAGTTTGAGTACACGTAGTTCAACCACTACGGTAGGTTGGTAGAGTAAGAGACAACAGGGGAAAAGGAGGACGGGAGTTAGGGAGGGTCGTAGTCTCAGAAAAGGTTACTCAGTTGAGAAGTGTACTCCACCGGTTTCATGACCTCAAAGTCGAAATCGTAGTAAGGAAGGTTTCTTGTGGGTCCTGACTAGAGGAAATCCTACCTGACCAACCTAGAGGAACGTCAGGTTCCCTGAGACTTCTCAGAAGAGGTTGTGGTGTCAAGTTTTCGTAGTTAAGAAGTCGTGAGTCGAAAGAAGTGTCAGGTTGAGAGTGTAGGTATGTACTGGTGTCCCTTTTCGTATCCGAACTGATCTACCTAGAAACAACCGTTTCATTACAGAGACGAAAACTTATACGATAGATCCATCCAGTATTGAAAGGAAGGTTCCTCATTCGCAGAAAATTAAAGTACCGACGTCAGTGGTAGACGTTACTAAAACTTCGGGGGGGTTTATTTCAGACTGTGACAAAGGTGACAAAGGGGTAGATAAAGGGTACTTGACTACCCTGGTCTACGGTACTAGAAGCAAAAGACTTACAACTCGAAATTCGGTTGGAAAAGTGAGAGGAGAAAGTAAAAGTATTCTCCGAAAAATCAAGGAGAAGTGAAAGACGGTATTCCCATCACAGTAGACGTATAGACTCCAATAACTATAAAGAGGACCGTTAGAACCAAGATCGAACACGAAGAAGGTCGGGTTGCAAAGTATAATCGTTCACAATTTCGTTAAATTCACAGAGTTAAAGAAACAATACACAGGAATTTCAGATATTATAAACACCACCCAACAAGGTGACTATATTTATACACAGTTGTGTACATTTAAATATGATTATTTAATTATTGTGNTGAGAGGAGAAAGTAAAAGTATTCTCCGAAAAATCAAGGAGAAGTGAAAGACGGTATTCCCATCACAGTAGACGTATAGACTCCAATAACTATAAAGAGGACCGTTAGAACCAAGATCGAACACGAAGAAGGTCGGGTTGCAAAGTATAATCGTTCACAATTTCGTTAAATTCACAGAGTTAAAGAAACAATACACAGGAATTTCAGATATTATAAACACCACCCAACAAGGTGACTATATTTATACACAGTTGTGTACATTTAAATATGATTATTTAATTATTGTGTTCATTCTTTTTGTTTGGGGTCAAGGATCCTACGACCGAATCGATATTTTGATTGTCATAGTCCTTTTGTGTCTAGGTCACAGAAGGCTAACTAAAAAGGAAAACTAATCTGATTCTACACATGTCTACTTTAAAATTGTCATAAAAAGAGTGGACACAAAAAGTAAATAACTTCGATAAGTAGTGTAAAGAGATGGTAAAGATATATATCTCCAGACAAAATTTCCACTCGGTTTTTTAATTTGTTTACGTGTCGTAGAGAATACTCCCGAGACCGTCTCAAAGGGTAGGACACATGCCACGGTGAAAGTTGAAGTCCTTCGACAAACGGAAGACCCAAGGTTAAAGATCCAAAGAAGAGTTCTAGAAACTGTTGAATCATTAACTTACAAAGGAACGAAACCCAGAAGACATGATGAATTAGAGAGCTTAGAAGAATTCTTTTCTCACAGGGTAGAATAAATAGAAACTAGTAGAAGTCATGGATTATTTTACAGAACCGTGGATTGTCAACAGTAAAGCAGCTACGATTTACATATAGGAAGACCGTGTCCCTTATAAAAAAAAACCCCCCCTCCACTTTAACCCACTTTCTTCCTCTATGATGATTTGGTTCAGAGATCTATAGTAACTCTACCTTCCTTTTAGGGACCGTACTGAATCCTATACAGGTTAAAATACATCCGACTCAAGTGGTTTTATTAGTGAAATTTGTTTTCGTAAAACCCCACTAGAAGAAATAGAAATTGTTCTCTTATTCAGGTATAAAAATAAGTAAATGAAAAGTCATTCAAATGGAACTTCCCATATCGTAGTGAACCTAAGACACAGGTCACCTGACTCACCCTTCTGACAAAGGCTCACACCGTACTTGGTATGGCGACGAAGGTACTTACGTTCAATGTAAAGGGGTCTGATCAGACCAAAACAAACCAAAAGGTTGTCCTTAATGACACAACAAGAAACGAAACACGTGTATTAGTGTGGAGGACGGATGTATCTGAAGTCGAAATAGAGTTCGTATTTGTGGAAATTAAAATTCTTCTTGACACACGAGGGAGATCAAGTTTTGTGGGGGTCCTCTCGGTCTTTTTTGACCGGAACCTGGTGTCCGAAGGTCCGGACAGACATCCAAATCTTCAGGACAAGGATCGTCCGGAGGTGTCCGAGGTTGTACCGACCGACCTTCAGTACTAGAACTCCTAAAAACTGAATTCGAGTCTTGATCCTTGTTAATAAAAAATTGTTATCGTAGGTGAATTTTAAAGTCTAAAACTTCTAGATCAGAAATCCTTGAAGAGAGGACTTTTCAATTTAAGATGTTTTGGAATCAGTCTATACGTCTATCACTTTGGGACTTTTGGACGGACGTGTCGAGGGCACTAATGTAACAACAGAGATGGAGATCGTCCGGCGAAGGTGTCAGTGGACCCAGTAAGACGGAGAAGTGTGAGTAACCTGTACTAAGAGGTAGGAGAGCAGAATCTTCCTTATGAAAGTCGAAGAGTGGTAACACATACTACAATCGACACCTAAACAATATTTACCGGTAATAATATAACCCTGTACAAGGGAGATACCCAAACTAGGAACCTAACCCTTCTAGGGGACCTCTTCCTTTACCGTTAGGTAAGGTCACAAGGACGGACCTCTTGGGGTACCTGTCTCCTCGGACTACCCGATGTCACGTATCCCAGTATTTCTCAGTCTGTGCTGACTTCATTGACTCATATGTACAAGGGAGATATGGTTAAAACTACTGTCGAAAATAGTACTCACCTACAACTTACAATAGTTTTCGAAAAAAGACGTAGATAACTACACTAAAATACCCAAAATAAAAAGATTGTTGAAGTAAGAACAATTACACCACATAGTGTAACTATCTAAACCTCTATGACTTTTTAGGAACGTAGTGTCCCTATTTAGGGTGAACTGGTACTACATATAGGAAAATTACATAACAACTTGAGATAAACGATCATAAAACAACTTCTAAAAACACAGACACAAACAAGTACTATGCCCAGACATTAAAAGAAAAAATACACACTATAGAAACCAAAACCATAGTCCCACTACGACCGGAGTATTTTTCCCAAACTTTCATAAGGAAGGAGACGTTAAAAAAACTTATCAATGTCTTCTCATTCACAATTGAGTAGAGATTTACGAACTATATTAAATGGACACATCGGTAGACCAAGGTATGAAAACAAACGACCCTCAAAAATTTCATGACTAAGTCAAATTAATGACTATTAAACAAACAAGTATAAAGGATAAAGAAGGACCAAGTTAAACCCCTCTAATATCGGAAGATTCTTAAACAGGGAAAGAAAATCCAAGAGAAGATACCGATCTGAGAACGGATCTTCGAGACCCCCTTTAAGGGAAAGATTCGAGTAAGAATAACAACCGTCTTCGTCCACTAAAAAAACGACGAAACCCTGACTCTAGGAGTAAAAAATGACCGGTAGTCAGTCCCGGGTGAGAAACACGGAAAGAAAGGAACACCGGGGGAGGTGACTTAGGAAGAGGACGAAACTTAGACAGTATGAAGGGGAAATAAACGACAAATCGGTGGTCGGTCTTGTGTAGAAGACAAAAATTCCTACGTACACTAGTGTAACCCGATTAGTCTGTCAGGTCCCATTAGAGGGGTACAATTCCAGTCGTCCGATCCTCTGTATTAAGGTAGATGTTACAGGAAAAACAGTACATTGTGTTGTATATGTACACGCACTATAGAATCACGGTGTCAAAGACCCTTGATCCCGTTTCATGAAAAAAATTCTCAAGTAAAATCTTTAAAACAAATAGTGTTGACAGTTTTTCCTCCGAAAGATATTTCCCATAGATACCCGTTGTCAGGTATTTGTTTCGTGACAGGAAACGTGTATTGTACTCGAGGAAAATCCAGATAAAAACTCGTATCAAAGACTTTGTCTCTGTAAGATAATCTAATTATTGTTTTCTTTGGTCTATTGGTTGTTATTCTCCTATCTTTAAATCCTGTACAAAGTACAGGTACATCTATAAACGGACACGTGTCTTTCACAGTCGTGTAGAATCCAAACGAGTCGATGTAACGCCCACGACCATCGTGGCACACAATACATTTACGGAAACTTTTATATTATAGCACCATGTCGTAACCTAGTCTTGTACTTACGACTAGTGACAGTTTAAAATCCATCATTCTAACATATCACCTTTGATGATGAGAAACTCTATTTCGAAGGAAATGAAAAAAAGGGGGGTTCGATTTTTTACGAATATCCTTGTTAAGTCCGGTGCTTCCCGATAGTGACATTTGTACGGGGATAGTGGTTGAATGTCCACTGTACGTTCTCTTCGATAAATTGAAAATCAGTGATTAAGTTATTTCTTAAAGTTATTGGGTCGTTTAAATTAATTTACCCTTCATGTCTACTTGGTAAACTTGAATTATGGTAGTTAGAATTTAAACGATTTATTCTTTTAGTTTGAGTAAAAATATGTCCTCTTATTTCCCTAATACTAAATCATAAACTAGGAGTTTTTACAATTCAATTACAATGTCAACTACCTTTGACTCCTTTATTCTCTAACACTTGCGTGTATAGTTTTCACGAGATTGTCTATGTCCATTATTCGTAGATACAATGTATAAAATACGTTCCACGGATAAAATCAGTAAAAGACAAAATATGTAAGGGGAGGGGTAACAGATATAAAGTCCGAACAACCAAAAAATAAACAAAATCTCATATATGAAAACAACTTCTTTCTGTACGTTACTAAACCGTACCCTCTCTCTACAATATTATCATTTATCTAAATAATGATCATTTATCATTGATCTAAATAATGTCAAATTTTTATTTACACTTCTCCATATTATACCTACCAACATATAACCGGACTCTTTGTTAAAGGTATGTATTAAAAAATACTGTAACACTCTATAATACTGATAACCACTCTACGTCAAAAGACGTCTGTAAAAACCCAGAAATTGTACTCTTACTACCTTAGAAGAGGTTCAAAAGGGGGACTCTGGCGAATATTCTCGTTTCAATCAACCACGAATAAATTACACGACTCCAAGAAACATCCCGTTAAAATTTCGCGACGAATCTAAATTAAGACTTGGTTGACATAAGGACTCAAACCCTTCAGTTTAAGATTGTACTTGAACGTTTATCGGGGTTTCGAAACGGGGACTAAGTATAAGGTCGTCGGAAGTGACATCGTCCTCCGTCTCAGTTCGACAACGGTACTTCTAACAAAGTTCTCGAGTCTTTAGGAGGTCCCTGGGGAAATAGTGACGAAAAGTTTCTTCGGAAACAAGGAGAGAAAGGGACAAAAGTCGTTTCCCTTAACACAGATTATGAACTTCTGTGCCACTCTAGTTGTTCCTGGACTCCTAAGGAGGTCCTGATACTAGAAGTCTATCACTTTAGATGATAAGACTAGGGATAGGAAAGAAGGGAGAGATGGTGTAACATTGTTCATGATAACAAAACACTTGAAATGACAAAGTAAAAATTTCCTGACACGAGGGTCCGGTTAAACACAAACAGAACAAAATTCAGAAGACCCATTGTCCGGTAGTTGGAGAGTAATTTCACTGTAAAAACCTGATATAATAGATGAACTTCTAGAATTAACTATATATCAAAAGAAATAATTACCCGTGTCGCTATAGAATTAGACTCAGGTTTTTCAACTGAAAAGAAAGTTTATCCAATATGATTTAAAAAAAAAAGGAGACTTTCCATCTCTTTGTCATTTTTGTTTTTTTCCATCTCTTTTCGTACATGATTATAATGATTAATATCTATACTTACATGTCCGTTTCAGTCATGGATCTAATTTACATAAAAGTCATCTCAACCCTTATTTTTAGTGGAGTACACAAAGTAGAATATACTCATCGACCCTTCACTATGAAAGGAAAACTTCCTTTTTATCTTTGAAACATTGAAGTACTGTAAGAAACCCTTCGTATCGATAGGACAAAGTACCCCCTGTACCTCTTTCTCTTTTATTCCATCTTTCCACCACCTGAAAGAGTCAGTATAAACATGAGTCAGGTTATCTAGAATACCTCTTCCCTTACCGTTGGGTGAGGTCATAAGAACGAATCTCTTAGGGCACCTGTTTCCTCGGACCACCCGACGACAGGTATCCCAGCGTCTCTCAGCCTGTGCTGACTTCGTTGAATCGTACGTACGTACGTAACCTCTTCCTTTACCGTTGGGTGAGGTCATAAGAACGGACCTCTCAGGGTCCCTGCCCCCTCGGACCACCCGACGGCAGATACCCTAGAGTGTCAGTCTATGGTGACTTCACTGAATCGTCGTCATCGTCGTTATCTAGAATTGTAAAAGAAGACGTTTCTTATAATTAGAACCAGATGTACGTAATAGTCTGATCCAACACTCATGTACGACTGTCTTATACCTACATACATTTTCATCTTACAAATACTTCGTATAATACATGATATATATAATAAAAATATTCCTCCGCATTCGATTTGAAAATAAATGAATCCTCGATTTTGTAATCTAGCTCAAATCCTTAAGGGACCACTACGTCACCAATCCTGTACCACGAAGGGTCCCGAGTCCAAGTTAGAGACTAATTCCTTGATTCTAGGACGTCCGACGTACCGTACCGGTTTCTATTTACTTTTGTTTTGTTTTGTCTTAATTTTCTGTAATGTCGAATACACGAATCAGTGAGTCAGTACAGACTGAGAAACACTGGGGTACCTGACATCGGGTAGACCGAGAAGACAGGTACCCCTAATAGGTCCATTCTTATGACCTCACCCATTTTGACGGGGTACTTCATACTTAAATAAGAAGAGACTTCAATCCCACAAAAGTCACCGTTTCGAACTCTTTGACTAGGAGTACGACCTTGTTAATCACAAACCTATTCTTATTTATTATTATTATATAAAATCTACCAGATTTTTCCTTTTGTGCAAGTCCACAAGTCGCCATGATGTATCTAGGTCCGAATATCATTCCACTAGTAAAGGAATAAAAGTTAATAAACTCCTATATTTTTGTTTTGTTTATGGTAATAACTAATACACAACATATGTCCGGTCTTGACATGTATCACTTCACCGGTTGTGTCTGTCACAAGTACCGGTACCAGTTCGTCCGGGACTGGTTCGAAGTCCCTTCGTCCTTTCCAGATCGGTCCATCTACCTTGTATTACAGGGTATTGTATATCTTTAACCGTTCACCCTTGTCCACCAAAGAATCGTTCAGTATCCGGAGTACGATCAGATTTCCTCCATTTTTTATATAACTGTCCGTCCACCTTGTTTTATTACTTTACAGGTTTCTCTTCGAACAAATACCAAGAGTCTTCGGACGAAAGAACTCACTCTAACCCCACCCCGACTACCGTTTTCACTAAACTACGTGTTCGAGTACTGTCAATAGAACAGTCTTTTCCCCTGATTAAGGTCTCAAGTCTTATCCTTTCCTTTATGTGTGTCACCAGTACTTATATCGAAATCCATTCCTCGATACTGGTTGGATCTGTCGTACAATTTTTCGTCTCTGTAATAAAACGGTTGTTTCCAGGCAGATCAGTTTCGATACCAAAAAGGTCATCAATACATACCTACACTCTCAACCTGATATTTCTTTCGAATCGCGGTTTCTTAACTACGAAAACTTGACACCACAACCTCTTCTGAGAACTCTCAGGGAACCTGACGTTCCTTTAGGTAGGTCAGTTAGGATTTCCTTTAGTCAGGACTTATAAGAAACCTTCCTGACTACGACTTCGACTTCGAGGTCATGAAACCGGTGGAGTACGTTTCTTGACTGAGTAACCTTTTCTGGGATTAAGACCCTTTCTAACTTCCGTCCTCCTCTTCCCCTACTGTCTCCTACTATACCAACCTACCGTAGTGACTGAGTTACTCGTATTCAAACTCGTTCGAGGTCCTCAATCATTACCTGTCCCTTCGGACCACACAACATCAGGTACCCCAGCGTTTCTCAGTCTGTGCTGACTCGTTGACTTGACTGACTTCCTCACTCCTATTGGTTGAGTTACTTGTACTCAAACTCGTTCGAGGTCCTCAATCACTACCTGTCCCTACGGACCGTTCGACGTCGGGTACCCCAACATTTCTCAACTTGTGCTGAATCACTGACTTGTTGTTGGTGTTACTCTTTCTTTTCATAGACCGTGGAGAGGTCAACAATACGTTCCCGTCTATAATTAAAAGACAAAGGAAGAACTTACCTATACAATGGATAAACCACCGTATTCTATGTTTGTGTAAGTATAATTCACAGTTATGTATGAGTACGAAATTAGTTCCATGTATGATTTATTAAACTTAACCGTTTCCTTAAAACCCTTGTCTTAGGTTGTAATTCGAACTGTCCTTTACTTATAAACCTGTCCCTCAAGACCTCGTAAGATGATACTGTATACGAGTCTAAATCTTACACTTTCAATGAGTCAGTACGGACTGAGAAACTCTGGGGTACCTGACATATCAGGCACATTAAGAGGTCCGGTCTTATCACCTTACCCATTGGAAAGGGAAGAGGTCCCGTGGAAGGGTTGGGTCCCTAGCTTGGGACCAGAGGACGTAACGTCCGCCTAAGAAATGGTCGATTCGGTGTTCTAAATCTTATTCGGATGAGATAAAGAGTTTGGTTAGATCCCTATATTTTGGTTTGAACAATCTTACTCTTATAATTTAACTTTTAAAGACATAATCCTACCTTAAGTCTGGCAGGTACATCTTGACACCTTCATATCAGTCGTCACTGGACCGTCTAGTTCCTGGACCGAACTACCTCCCTCTCGCCCTTTCAGACTGGGTCGTTCCTGTCTTCCCGTCAATCTTCTCGGGGCCTTTTGTTGAAGGGAAAGTTCGACGAGACCATCACCCGTACACGAACGAATACGATCTAAACTCGAAACACATCGTTAGTCCTAGTCTTGTATTGTGGGGCGAAAGGAACGGGTAAGTCAACGACAAGAACCCCAAAACGTCCGACGGACGAGTGCACTCAGAGGCAAAACAGGTACGGACCGTTATCGACGAACCTTGGAGCGGAGACCGTCGACTACTAAAGTTCATAGGTCTGGACAGTGCTACGAGAGGTCCTCTCCGTAGTCCGACAGTAGTAGATAATCCGTCGGGGGTCGACTGTGTGTTCCCGAAAGTGACTCACGGGAAGAGAGAGTCCGAAAACTTAACGTAGAAAACTATCCTCAACTCTATTCTTCGTTCAAGTCTTAGGTTTAGTTCCGGAAGTCAACGAAAGGATCGGTGAACCGGATTAAAGAAATCCGTGAAAAAACGTCAAACCCGGTTCAAACGTATCAAAACTGTTAAAGTTCTGGAATCTACGTTGGTAACTAAAGAAGTCTTCCTGCCTAGACACCCAGTACTTTTGATTCGTCGATCCGTGAAAGAAGAGTAGGAGTAGTAACGGTTCCTTTACTTTTCTGGTACTCAAATTTATTTAATCCACTTCGATTAAAAAGAATGAGACCTAGGTCGAGTTCGGGGGAAAGCAAGAAGTCGTCTTTTTACAGTCCGTTACCGTGGGGTGAGGTCATGAGACCGGACCTTTTAGGGTACCCACCTCCTCGGACCATCCGACGTCCGGTACCCCAACGATTCTCAGCCTGTATTGACTCGCTGAAGTGAAAGTGAAAAGAGAAAGTACGTAACCTCTTCCTTTACTGTTGGGTGAGGTCACAAGAACGGACCTCTTAGGGTCCCTACCCCCTCGGACCACCCGACGATAGACACCCCAGCGTGTCTCAACCTGTGTTGACTTCACTGAATCGTCGTCATCGTCGTCGACGGAGACTCCACTTAATACACTCTGTCGGTATGAGACTGATCTTAGATTCTGTTTACTGGAATCGGACACCCTCAATCCCTCAAAATGGGTCTAAAAACGAAAGACAATGAAAAGATAACTGGACATGTGGAAAATATTATTGATCCTAAGGTTAAACAATTGTCAAAACTATTTTACTAAAAAGAGAGGACAAAAAAAGAACCACGGAGATAGAAACAAAGAATGTAAAGGTATGAAGGTCTTAGTCTCGGTTGTACGGACATGTCACTCATAAATATCCATATTAAATAGGTAATACGGAAGAAACCATTGGTGTAGGGTTTAACGAAATCCTCGGTACGGAAGGGGTTAGCGTCTCCACCACATCTACTGGGTCAAAAAAAAGACTGAAGTTTGTTGTGTATAAATAGTGAAGTGTCAAAGACACCGTATTGGAACAGAATTCAGTAAGTACAAACGATCGGGAAATGTAACCAAGTTCCGATCCGTACACTGAGTTCGTCCAAGGTAGTCTCACTCTTATTTTCGAGAAAACATCTGAGATAGTTCTTTGGATCCAAAATCAAGAACGTTTGATTCAAGATTCCTTAACACACCATACCTCGACGTCGTTGGTAAATACCCACAAACTTCCACTGACACAATTTTTTACATCGATTATATATGTCTCTTCTCCTCTCGATCCATCTCCACTGTCTACGTCTGGTAGAACACTTAAACTTAAGTGTTGTTCCTAAGGAAACTGAGGAAGGTCCTTAGGTACAGAAATAATGATAATGAAATACCTTCATATCAACCAAATGTTTCGACATAAGTAAAGACCATACGTCGTTTCACTAAGACAATATACAGCGAGAGACTTGGTAGATACAGAATTCGGATTAGACTCAGTCAAATAAGAGACGAAACAAAATTGTTCAAACAGAATCTAAAAATCATAGAACTTAATTTTTTCTTTTCATTGACTCGTAAAGTTAGATCACGAACCTGAACCGATGAACCATTGTGTAGGAAGAACTATAGTGGACAACGGACCCAGAAACCAACTGAAGTGGGTGGAAGTACGGAAGACACGACCCAAGTATGGGACAACCTTGTAGGAGTACAAAGTACAAGTCAGGACTACGAAAAAATATCAGACTTACGTCAAGATTCTATATTATTGACACGAAAAGGGGAACTGATAAAATCCTTTCGAATTACTAAGTTGTTTATTCACTAGAGAAGTTATTGAAATTTTCACCCCTCCGAAGTTCCTTAAAGTGTATATACTGGGGACCCACGTGCTTATATAATTCCAGTCAACGAGTAATCAAAAAGAAAAAGATAACACCTATGACGATATAGTAAAATAAAAGAGACTAACACTAGAAACACTGTAAGAAGAACCGACCGTTCATTGTTCTATTGACGAGTATTTCCCTTCTCTACTACTTTCTCTAAAGACATTATCTAAAATGATATTACCCTAGTCTTACCGTCCGTTTCACTTCTCCATCAATCTCCATTCTCTCGGGTTATAAGAATGATGGTACGTAGAACACCAAAAGACTCTTTGATTTCTACTGGACTCTTCGTCCCAAGTTTATTGTGTAAAACTCTAGTCATTATCCGGATCCTAGAAGAGGGTATCTGATACCTGACACACTCTTACCACCAACCAAGACCCACAACACAACTTCGGGTTAGACACAAAATTCGAGTCCCGATTGGAAGTCGGTAAATCGTTATCATTGATTGAAAATGAACACCATAAGTCATGGAGAAAATGGGGACCACCGAGTCTATCATTCGTTAGACGGACGTTATGTCCTCTGGACCGTAAGTTAGGGACCCAACCCTTCTAGGGGACCTCTTCCCTTACCGGTGGAAGAGGTCATAACAGCGGACCTCTTAGGGTACCTGTCTCTTCGGACCACCCGATGTCAGGTATCCCAACGTTTCTCACTGACTCACTGATTGTGAAAGTGTGATATGGAAGAATAAACCTCGAAAGGGGTTTCAGCAGCAGAAAAAAAAAAAAAAAAAAAAATTACTGAGTGAGACACGACTCCCCTTCGTCTGTGAAGTACTCACTTTTGGTTTAGTTTACGAGGTGTCGATTGACCCTTTGTTGCCTGCAAAAGAGGAAAGAACCGGGAAAGAAAGGGTCTAACTAAGGTCGAGAAGAGAAGGAAAGATGACTCCAAGAGGGATAAGAAACTAAGACTAGGCAAATACATTTTGTAAAACCGGAGTCACGACTCCTTTATCGATCCTTTCTTTGAACTTTATACTCCCTGTTTCTCACAAGACCCTATTCTCCCCACTGTTCCCGAACTATGAAAGTTTAACCTACCATAAGTACCTTCTCGACTTTATACTTGTCAAAACGTTTTTCATAGTAGTGCTAAATTCATCTCTTTTATATTCCCTAATGCTCCTTTTACTCAGTCGACCCTTTCCATCAGGTGGAAACAAAAAATCTTAATCTAAGTCGACGATCAGTCTTTCTAATCTGAATTATTATAATTTGTTTTTCAAATACTTTGTAATTACATAATCATACAATTACACTGTGTGATTTGTGATCATGTCACGAAATACCAGTAGTCCTTAGGTTCGAGGATGGTAAGAAGAGTAGACCACAGTATCGAAAGTAAGAGTTTTTATAATGGAGAACCAGGTTTTACCGAAGACTTTGAGACCAGTAGTTTAGACAAGACGTCAGATCTTCATCCTTTTCTCCGTTTTCCCCTTTGAAAAGAAGGTTAGTTCAACCAAAATTCGTCAAAAGGGTCTTAAAGGTACATCCTGAAAACGAACAGAGTAACCGGTCTCGAATTAGTGTACCGGTATGAAACGAGATTCTCAAAGATACGTTGCACCAGAAAATTGACAAACGTAACGGTAGGGTCCATTGATTCCTTTCTCCTCTCTTACCGAGATCCTATCGTTGAACGTAAGACGATGTTTTTAGGAACTTTGGATACCAACGAATAATCCTCTACGTGATTCAATAAGTGTCGAAATATCTCAAAATTCCTTATACTAACAAAAATAAAAGTTAAATCCTTAACCACTCTTTCTCAGAATTATTCTTATAACCGGAACTCACATTACTTGACCCATATTCTTCTACCTTTGACAGTAAAGAATCTTCCCCAATACTCATTTCATCCCTTCTTACATTTCTATAAAATTTCATAACCCCCAAATCTATACTGTTTTCACCAGTTTGTCTAAAATGTTTCCCTACTCAACGGGTGTTATTTTCTATACTTAAATAAATATTATTGACTTTTAAAAATCCAAAGTTTACATGTGAATGCCATGACCTGAACCCTCCATAAAAGTCCCACCCTTCTTTCGGACTTTATTTCAGTTGTTACTCATTATAAATCTTCATTTTGGTCACGTAAAATCACAACTCCAACTGGTAGACCAACTCTCCGTTCAGTAAATTTCATTTATTTATTTCCCCTTGTGAACATTATGTTGTTCCCTAAAACCTTTAACATCCCTTATTAGATTTCCCCGTCGATGAAGAACTGACGTCGGTCAATAACGGTAGTTTCTTTAGTCCGAATCCAGAAGATGAAAAAGTTCTCTTCTATCTTTAGGTCTAAAAATATATTGGGAAGTCTAATATTTATTACCACGTCCGGTTTTTTTTATACAGACTTCCGACCCAAACGGTTACCTAGTCAAAACGTTGGAAACTAGATCAGGTCGTAGAAATAAAATGACTCTGACCCTCTCTAGATTATTGAACGGGAGTAGTCATTATCTGGGGACGGAGAACTGAAGGGTAACAGAAGGAGAACTTTCTCGATTCCTTCAGTGTACCTTGACAAACCACCTTTCCTTATTAGTCTCCTTAATCCGTAAAGTACATCCGAATGTCAATTGAGATTTTCACGGATCGTACCACGAATTGTCAGTCCCAATAGATAGTCACAATCGAGTTAAAGATACACTTAACAAGTTCAGTACTTTCAATTACTTATTTTATCTCCTTTTCCTTTTTCTTCGTCTTTTCATTAATAGTGTGGAACCCCTCGGGGGCATTAATTGGTACCTTTGGTCTATTGCTTAATCGTTTCTACCGTAGGTTCCTCGTCAGTCCTCGTCGGTTCTAAAGAAACACTTAGAGAACGGAGATGGAAGCGAGATTAATGTCGAAATCCGACATTTACAAAATTAAACTCCCATTAAAGGTCGGGAAATTATTTAAAGAAAGGTTAATATGACGGTGGAATTTGAATATCCGAGTATTCTTTCACACCAGAACTCTCTTATAAAGAAGAGGGGAATCAATTTAATCTATCTAACTAATTAAAACCGAATTTAAAGATTTTTACACGTCAACATAGAACTCTAATAGGGTGGTAATCACCAATTCATAGAGACTTTATTCATTAATAACAGTGATTTTCTGTTTAAATAGTCTTCTTTACAGGAAACTTTTTAAGGGAAAAATCATATTTATACAGGAATACACAGTGGTATTAAACGACCTAATAGAGTTACGATATCTAGTGTCCCTTTATTAAAAACTTCACTGGTTAAGATAAAATCCGAAAGTATACGTATCATTTTATGTAAAATTCTGTGAAAAATTTCAAGAATCCTTTATTAGGGACCTTTGATCTTAAAAACTAAATGACGAGTACAATCTTAGAATTGATAACTTATGTTACCTTTCGGGAACCCCTAGACCATATAAGGTATCCGTTAAATAAAGTCTTGATTGACGAAAACATCACCTAAGACGAATATCATCGTTACCGGATATAAATATTAAACAAGAGGACCGTTAATACAGTTGTCTTGACTTAATGGATGTTCCAGTCACCACGACCTGATTCAAATATCTGACCGTTGAAAAAGTATAAACTAACCTAAACAGTAATGTTACGGGGTCGAATTGTCACGACCTTACATCAGTGATTTTTCTCTTTTTACAGACAATTAGAAGACTACAAATTAGTACTGAAATCCGAAAAAAAAAAGAAAAGGAAAATCAAGGTTCTGTGTATATTTTACGGATGTCTAGAGTTGTTCTTTTACCCTAAGAAGAGACGATAGTCGATTTCGACGACACTGGTATTTTGATTTTTTAATGTAAAAACAGAGGAACGGATATTTCTTACAGGTGGTCTCGTCCAGGTCATAGAATAGAGAGATAGGTCTGTCACGAACAACGATTTATATGTCTCGGACTAAAATGTCAGAAGTGAGTTGAGACCGAAAATGTTAAAAGTCACCCGGCAGTCCCCCTTTAAGAATACTTTCCAAATATTTACTACACGTTTACCCGATATAAAAACGTTGAACGTAACAGTGGGACCTAGAATACTCTCAGAAAACTCATCTCAGTTGGGTCATGTCCCCGAGCATCTACCGAGTCGACACACGAGGTTCAGACATCCTACCTCCTTTCTTTCTTACTGTGGTAGTGAACCTACCCTCAAAGACTGTAGCGTCCCCGTTTCTAGGACTTCTAGTTTCCATGGGAATTAGTGTCTCGAAACTTTCGACAAAAGACAGGTGAGGTTTCGAGAGTTTCACCTACCATTTCTCCGGAAAGGGTAGAGACGACGTAGGATCCTTTACACTATGTCGTTCTTTCTGAGGTCCAAGAGTTAAACCTCCCACCCCTTACAGTGTATCGGGAAACTGTTCGTCTGTTTTCAATACTTATAAAAGTGGTCTTTTTATAGGTATTTCTATGTATGTATCTTAAAACTTTTTAATACCAAAATAAAAATTTTTACGTAACAAGGTCCCAGGAACCGGGGCCCAATACTTAAGGACCTTCAGACTCCTACTAACACCCTTTTGAATGAACCTGTAAATACATTAAACACAATGGGTCGATCTGAGCGGATTGGAATGTAAGTCCCACTACAATTGTCAGTATTGGGCACGGTACATAGAAAACACAGACAGACGGGTAAGTCCTCAAGACAGAGGACGTTTCAAGAAAAGGGAGGGGTTTCGTCAATATAGACCTTCAGGAACTCTACAACGTCGACACTAGTACTAGTTCCGGTCTGTCACCAGTACACCGCAGAAGACCAGGGCTACGGAAACGATTACGGGAGATAACCTATCGAGCATAAGGGGCGTAGTGACAGAGGGGACACACCGTGACTCCGGGGTGGACGTGTAGTGACGGCGAAGACGACCCCGGTACTACAAGACGAAGACGATTCCGTAACCCCGAAAAGTCCCCGATCCGTACGAGCAGAAGAGGTCTAAAGATTACTAAGGTCAAGGACACAGTCCCTCTTACGAAAAGAGAGAAAACACATTAATAACAAGGTTAGTCTACCAAAGGTGACTCAAGAAATTACCAGAAATCGTCCTAACTAGAAATTGAAAATAAAGGTGAAGGAGGGATGAATCCCACTTTCCTTTTTGGTTCACTGGATCGTACATGTGTCCTAGGAGTCAACAGACGGAACTAACCCCAAACAGAGACCGAGTCACCACAAACGGACTGAGTGAGAGGGAAACCCTCGAAGAGCACATTTGGGGGTAAGGTCCCCAGACAAGGGGTGAAATAGTCCTCGCGAGTCTTAACGACGGATTACTCCTTACTTGGGTCACATCTAAATTTGATCTTTACAATTCTGGGAATGATAAATTCTTATTACATCTATTACCCCACTACAAACCTCTAATCCATATAAAAATCCTCTATAAAACCTCTCGAGAAGGTCTAGAGACACACGGGGAGGTCTCTGTTTTAGAACCATTAAGATGAGACAGGATGTAGTTTCGATCACGTCATAACACTTTTTAACGTAACTGTTTTAAGGTCCGAGAAGGACCTTTGTACGTGGAAGAAATAACATTTATTGAGGTATGTGATGGACATTATTCAATCTTAGTCTTACTAGAAAGACAGTACTAAGACAAAAAATCTGTTGAGTAAATGGAAGTTGAGGTATCCTTAGTTATTTTATACTAAGTTCTTATTATGACTTAAAATTTCAAATCGTAAGTCGTATGCCTTTTTTTTTGACGGAGTGGTAAAAAGAGCGACCGTAAACTTCCATTTCCACAGCTAAGTAGTCTGAAACCTTTGTGTAAAACTTTTACGGCTATAGAGGCAGTCAATGTCTAAACAGCATTAATTGCGACTGTGGGGGGCGACAGGGCTATATACGAAGTACCGGCAGTACTTAGGAGAGAAACTGTTCGACAGGAGACGACACACAAGTGGGCGGAGCCACACCTCAAGAGAAGTCACAAGACACACCGGAGTGGAGGATAGTTCAGGGAACCGATAAGAGATGGTTCACCCTTTAAAAGGGTTTGTCAGAAGTCGGTAAACAGCGTACTCGAAAGAAAAGGAGTGAGGTACAGTTAACGTAAAGGAGAGTATTTGAGCTACTAACTTCTGGACAAAATTTTATGACTTTGTAAAACTCCCTTAGGATAATATCGTATCTTTATATACCCCAATTGACCCTACACTTTTACTCTGCCTTTAAACAGAGAAGACGTTAACTATATTAAAGGAGTACTCCGAAGAGAGAATCCAAAGAGTTACTCCACGCCGCCCCCTGATCATCCTTTCTTAGGACTTCAACGTTCTATTAAGGAGACTGAGGAATTAGTAGAAAGACCGGACCGTAAGAGAAAGTCCATTCACGAACCAAAAGTCGAAAAGAGAACGAGACATAGATAGAGGAATACATCCTCCTCCCGGAATTACGGAAGAACACGACAGTCCCACCTCTCCGAGTAAAAGACGGTCCGTAGGCGACGTAAAGGAGACAAGACTAGCCGGACCACTCGTGACTCCACGTAGACTGGGGACCTGAGAACCTTTACACACGATTGTGGTGACTTCAGACACTGAGACCGGGAAAAGAACCGTCAAGAAAATCACGGGGACGGAGAGACGGACGAGGGACAGTCTGTACGTCCGGAGGTGTTCAGGGACTTCGGCACGATTCCGTCACCTTTTGGGTCTCGTCTCGGAGTCCGAGTAGACGGTGCGGGAGAGGTAATCGGTCACGGAAGGACGCGTGAGACCTACACCGCGACTCAGTGTACAGTCCGACGAGGATCTTCACCCGTCGAAGAGGACCCCGTAGGGACTCCTCCGGTCGACGACGGACCTACAGGGACCCAAGAGGGGTAGAGTGGCGGTGATGACAGGAAATCCTAAAAATCGACCTGGACCTTCATCCTGTAAACGCGGATGGACGGAGTAGCAGGAATTGAGTGAGAAGAGACGAAAAGAAGACGGTATCTCCAAAAAGGAAGTACAGGAGAAGGTCAGACTTCCGTAAAAGACACCCCAGTACTACCGTCTCTTTAGTACCAAGTTTCACTACTACTTACCTTACTCTCTTTATCTTTCGTGTAGTAAATTTTTAAAAGCCTTATCGTAGAGACTTTTCTTTTAATGTATGGACATTTGATCACAAAGACGTTTGGTATGTAGTAAGACTTCTTTTTACCCTAGTATACTTACTACTATTTATTGTAAGAAGACGAAGAGTAGAAGGGGAGAATAATCCCCTGAGATCGGGGTGAGTTTTAAAAGACGTAAATAAAGATACGAAGAAAGAGTGCACAAAGAGACACATCACGTTTATCAGGAGGAGGTACCGGAGACGAGAGACCCTTCGGGACGAATAGGGAAGGTACTCACAGGCTGTGACTACTACCTCGACTCGACTGATCGGTTCCTACGACAGAGGTAAGTAGACATTTGTCACAGAAGGCGAAGAGATCACGAATCACGTCCCAGTAACCCCTCGACTGACGACACCAACACGACGACGACGACGGTCACCCCTTCTGGTACGGAGAACCAACGAAGGACGGAACGCGACCGCCGTGAGTCTCACTTCTCGGGAGGGGGGCGTCCCGGTACTACTTCACCAGAGACAGGAGGACCACATGATCATGAATTTCAAAACCGCTAAATGCTCCTATTTTTCGAGAAAATCATAAGTGAACGGTCAGTCAAGATACGTGTCGTTTAGATTGGCACAAGGAGCGAAGAGGGAAAACGACTGACCCTACAACGATAACCCAGTTCGGACTATATTAAAGAAGAAAGTCTTATAAAAACAAACAAACCAGAAACCTGTGAAGAAGTTAAAAAGTACGTTTATGTATTAGACATCCGAGAAGACAAAAGGTTTATGACCTAGTGTCACCAACATTTTAAATACGAATTAGACTCCGAAGATGGAGGTGTATATTAAATTTATTTAATTTCTAAATGTGTAGAGACAAATTTAGTTATTTATATTTTTCGTAAGGGAATATTTACAAAACCAAAAAATAAAATACCAAACGGTGTACCAAAGTTGTTTAATTTCTTTGGGAATTTTGTAAACTTAGGACAGGGGTAATGAGGGCAAAGTACTATTACCTTTATTGACTATTTTGGTAGAGACACACACTCTAAAAGAAAATCCGTTTCTGAACAGAAAGTCTAAAAAGAAGAGGAACCTGAGAAAGATTTCTGTCATAGAATATACCGTACGGGAAACAATACAACCAAACATACTGAAAGTTCTTTAGAAAACGAAAGTTTAACCCCTTTTCATTTAATTTACATCACTCTACCATGTTTTACTGGGAGGGGGTTGATTCTAGTATTTATTAGATAACCTTCTAACGTGTAGATAGGACCAACTGAGTCTGTCTCGGTAAGAGTCGATTACACACCCGAGGACCACCATTTTCGTCCTTGTTCATCCTCAGTTACAAAGAAATCGTTTATTACAGTCAATAAAGAGTTCCAAGAGTTCTTCATCGAAATTTTCGTAAATGATACTCTTTGTACAAAGGAAGTACACTCTTATCACCTGACTCGGAGGGATCCTATTAATTAATTAACTAATTGATCATTACTTAATTAAGGACGACACTACTCTACACGAACGGGAATCAGTCCCTCCTTGAATCGTGGTCCGAAGACACCTTTATTTACTTCTGGTTGGTTTACCCTTGTTCGTTTCCGATAAATAAGTCTCGAATACCTTCAGTCGATGGTAGAGAAGGCAAAACCGTCTTTCAGTTTCCATCCGTCTCCTCACCCTTTTGAAATGTCACTATTTTTTCTTTCGAAGTTTATATGGGTTATAGGGGACTTAACTCTGACATCCGGACCCCTTCGAACCCACCCGACTGATCTTCGTCCCGTCGGATACACTAACCAAACCCAATGTACAAACCGAAAAACACCAACCAGGGTTCAATCTTCCCCCTGTTTTTAATTCCCTATGTAGTCAATAATTAGTTTAACACCGATAAACCCGATTAACAACGTCCTCAACGATAAACCAAAGAACCTAACCACCGACCTCGATCACTAGACTGGAGAACGTTCAGACCGAAGGTCCCGACCAACGACATCTGGAACACAACCACCAACGACGTCTACCACCCTGTATCAAGAGAAAAACATAGACTCGACGAATACTATACAAAAATATAAGTTGGAGAGTAAAGTGAAGACCTCTCGGTTGGTTTTAGTTCGAGATATGATAAAAAGAAGTGTGTTAATGTCGAGACTCGAGTAGAGAGGAAAACTTCGGACGTCCTCGATAGTCGTTCTGTTTTTGAAGTACTTGAAGTCGACTATTTCTTTGGCATTCTTAAAAGTCTTTGGTTAACCTTATCTCCCAATCAGAACGAATTTACCAACTTCCTCCCCGAGAAACCTCCTCCCTCCACCTTACGACCGATTCTCTGTCACCGAAGGTCTATCCGAATCTCCTCTACGGTACCCTCTCAACCCTACTACTTTCTTAATCAGTCTTCCCTTATAGCTACATACCGTTGACGGGTTTCGGATTTAAGAGTGGAGAACCTAAAAGGAACTCAAAGAGACTCCTTTACCCGATTTTTATCTCGGGGTCAAGGGTCAGAAGAAAGAGACCAAACGAAACTCTACGAACAGACTAAGGAGTCACTTTCTTCGTGAATATGGAGAGGAGTCACATCGAAGTCATCCCATCCTACGTACCGCCACGACCTCCACCCGTGTTCGGTGTAGTCGACCGACCCGGAACCTACTCTTTCCGACTCACGAGGGAACTCACGAGGAGAGTCGTACGGTCAGTTACTTCTGAGAATCGACCTTTCCAAGTATCCGTTAGTCCGTGGAGGGAACTCATCCCCGTCGTTTCGGTGAAAGGGAGCAGAAAAAAAAAAAAAAAAATCAAAATAACTTCATAACATCTAAATATTACAACACAATTACAGAAGACATTCGTTTCACTGGGTCAATGTGTACTATATATATATATATAAAAAGTATAAGAAAAGATAATACCCAACAGTGTCTTATAACTTATGTGAAGGGACACGATGTGTCATATCAAAACAACAAATAGGTAAGACACATATCATCAAGTAGGGACGATTAGGGTTTACGGGTTAGAAGGTAAGGGAATGGGTCGGAGGGGGAACTGTTCTTCAGACAAAAATATAGACACTCAAACAAAAACAAAACATCTATATAAATAAACACATTATTAAATCTAAGGTAAGTATATATTCACTATAGTATACTATAAACAGAAAGAAACTAAAGGAAGAGATCCAGTTAAGTACAACGATGTTTACCGTAATAAAGGAAGAAAAAATACCGACTAATTATAAACTAGTGTACATATACGATATAGAAAAAAGAGATAAGTAGACACCTACCTTTAAATCCAACAAAGGTACAATACCGATAACATTTATCACTACGATACTTGTATCCCCATGTACATAGAAAAACTTAATATCAAAAAGACCCACATACGGGTCCTCATCCTAAGGACCTAGTATACCGTTGAGATAAAAATCAAAACATTCCTTGGAGGTATCAGAAGAGGTATCATCGACGTGGTTAAATATTGAGTGATTACCCGAGCTATTTCCTGTCTTTACCAGACCTGGATTGTCTTCGTTTTCTATAATTCTCCTCCACCGTTCTTATGTGCCTTCTTGACATGTTTTTTATAGAAGTGTACTACTACACTAGTGATTAGATCTCGGTATGTAGAACCTTACACTTCAGTTCACCCGGAATCTTTCGTAATGATGTATAAAAACTCTAATCAACAAACAGTCAACAAAGTAAACGATAATAAAAGAGGGTAAGTCTTCCGACAGAAAAGTGGAACGAATATAAAGGGAAACAACACGTCTTCGAAAATTAAAATTAATCTAGGGTAAACAAATAAAAACGAAAATAAAGGTCTTAAGACCCTCCACCTAGTATCTCCTAGGACGACACTAAATACAGCCTCTCAGAAAACGGATACAAGAGGAGATCCTCAAAATATCGTTGATTAGAGTTTTTATATGTTCGTTGAATACGTTGAGTTAAGGTCTTTTTATTTACTGGGTTAGTTTTTTACCCGGTTTCTTGATTTATCTGTAAAGAGGTTTCTTCTGTATGCCTACCGATTGTTTGTTTCCTTTTCTACGAGTCGTAGTGAGTAATAATCTCTTTACGTTTAGTTTTGGTGTTACTCCATGGTGAAGTGTGGTCAGTCTTACAGACGCTAGGTTTNGTCTTACAGACGCTAGGTTTTTAGACGTTCGTTATTTACGACCTCTCCCACACCTCTTTTCCCTTGGGAGGATGTGACAACCACCCTTACATTTGGTCATGTTGGTGATACCTTTTGTCACACCTCTAAGGAATTTTTTAACGTTTATCTCGACGGAATACTGGGTCGTTAGGGTGACGACCCGTATGTGTGGCTCCTTTGGTCTTAACTTTCTCTGTGTACATGGGGTTACAAGTAGCGTCGTGACAAATATTATCGGTCCTGTACCTTTGTTGGATCTACAGGTAGTCGTCTACTTACCTATTCTTTCGACACCATGCATATGTGTTACCTCATAATGAGTCGGTAGTTTTTCTTATGTAAACTTAGTCAAGATTACTCTACCTACTTTGACCTCGGTTAATATGTCTCACTTCATTCGGTCTTTCTTTTTGTGGTTATGTCATATGATTGTGTATATATACCTNGTTATGTCATATGATTGTGCATATATACCTTAAATCTTTCTACCGTTACTACTGGGACATACGTTCTGTCCTTTTTTCTGTGTCTACACATATCGCCTGAAAACGTGAGTCTCCCTCTCCCTCTCCCACCCTACTAAACCCTCTTACCGTAACTTTGTACATATGACAGTACATTCTTAGCTTAGTGGTCAGATACAGAGTACGTCCTATGTCGTACGAACCCCGACCACGTGCCCCTACTGAGTCTCCCTACAACACCCTTCCCTCCACCCTCCCCCCAAGTACAAACCCTAGCGTACATATGGGCACCACCTAAGTACAGTTACATACCGTTTTGGTTATGTCATAATATTTCATTTTATTTCATTTTTATTTTTCAAAATTTTTTTTCATAATGATGTTTGTTTCGATCACCTCCACTACCTTAAGGTCAACTCGATAAAGTTTAGGACTTTCTACTACGACACTTTCACGACATGAGTTATACGGTCGTTTAAACCTTTTGAGTCGTCCCCGGTGTCCTGACCTTTTCCAGTCCAAAGTAAGGTTAGGGTTTCTTTCCGTTACGGTTTCTTACGAGTTTGATGGTGTGTTAACGTGAGTAGAGTGTACGATCATTTTATTACGAGTTTTAAGAGGTTCGGTCCGAAGTCGTTATGCACTTGGTACTTTAAGGACTACAAGTTTGACCAAAATCTTTTCCGTCTCCTTGGACTCTAGTTTAACGGTTGTAGACGACCTAGTACCTTTTTCCTTCTCTCAAGGTCTTTTTGTAGAGAAAGACGAAATAACTGATACGGTTTCGGAAACTGACACACCTAGTGTTATTTGACACCTTTTAAGACTTTCTCTACCCTTATGGTCTGGTGGACTGGACGGAGAACTCTTTAGACATACGTCCAGTCCTTCGTTGTCAAACTTGACCTGTACCTTGTTGTCTGACCAAGGTTTATCCTTTTCCTCAGGTAGTTCCGACATATAACAGTGGGACAAATAAATTGAATATACGTCTCATGTAGTACTCTTTACGACCCAACCTTCTTTGTGTTCGACCTTAGTTCTAACGGCCCTCTTTATAGTTATTGGAGTCTACACGTCTACTGTGGTGGGAATACCGTCTTTCACTCCTCCTCGATTTTTCGGAGAGCTACTTTCACTTTCTCCTCTCACTTTTTCAACCGAATTTCGAGTTGTAAGTCTTTTGCTTCTAGTACCGTAGACCAGGGTAGTGAAGTACCCTTTATCTACCCCTTTGTCACCTTTGNATGTAGTACTCTTTACGACCCAACCTTCTTTGTGTTCGACCTTAGTTCTAACGGCCCTCTTTATAGTTATTGGAGTCTACACGTCTACTGTGGTGGGAATACCGTCTTTCACTCCTCCTCGATTTTTCGGAGAGGTACTTTCACTTTCTCCTCTCACTTTTTCAACCGAATTTCGAGTTGTAAGTCTTTTGCTTCTAGTACCGTAGACCAGGGTAGTGAAGTACCCTTTATCTACCCCTTTGTCACCTTTGCCACAGTCTGAAATAAAAAAATCGGAGGTTTTAGTGACGTCTACCACTGACGTCGGTACTTTAATTTTCTACGAATAAGGAACCTTCTTTTCAATACTGGTTGGATCCATCATATAAGTTTTCGTCTCTGTAATGAAACGGTTGATTCCAGGCAGATCAGTTCCGATACCAAAAAGGTCACCAGTACATACCTACACTCTCAACTTGACACTTCTTCCGACTCGTGACTTCTTAACTACCAAAACTTCACACCACAACCTCTTTTGAGAACTCTCAGGAAACCTCACGTTCCTCTAGGTTGGTCAGGTAAGACTTCCTCTAGTTGGGACCCTAAAGAAACCTTCCTGACTACGATTTCGACTTTGAGGTTATGAAACCGGTGGAGTACGTTTCTCAACTGAGTAACCTTTACTGAGACTACGACCCTCCCTAACCCCCGTCCTCCTCTTCCCCTGCTGTCTCCTACTCTACCGACCTACCGTAGTGACTGAGCCACCTGCACTTAGACTCACTTGAGGCCCTCTACCACTACCTGTCCCTCCGGACCACACGACGCTAAGTACCCCAGCGTTTCTCAGCCAGTGCTGACTCGTTGACTTTACCTGACTTGACTTGACTTGACTTCTCATTAAACGGTTGTTTACAGGTAGATCAGTTTCGATACCAAAAAGGCCACAGTACATACCTAAACTCTCAACCTGATATTTCTTTCAACTAGCGGTTTCTTAACTACGAAAACTTGACACCACAACCTCTTCTGAGAACTCTTAGGGAACCTGAACGTCCTCTAGGTTGGTCAGGTAGGATTTCCTTTAGTCAGAGCTTATAAGTGACCTTTCTGACTACAACTTCGACTTTGAGGTTAAGAAACTGGTTGACTACACTTCTTGACTGAGTAACCTTTTCTGGGACTACGACCCTTTATAACTTCCGCCCTCCTCTTCCCCTACTGTCTCCTACTATACCAACCTACCGTAGTGACTCAGTCACCTGTACTCAAACTCGTTCGAGGCCCTTAACTACTACCTATCCCTTGGGACCGTACAACGTCTGGCACCCCAGAGTTTCTCAGTCAGTGCTGACTCCCTGACTTGACTTGACTCACACATTCTCACGACATAAAAGAGGTGAGGGAGAGTTGTCAAAAATAAACATCTGAAAAATTTCGGTAAGACTGACCACACTTTACTATGGAGTAACATCAATACTAAACGTAAAGAGACTGTTAATCACTACAACTTGTAGAAAAGTACAGAAAACCGATAGACATAAAGAAGAACCTATCTACAGATAAATCCAAAAGACTGGTAAAAAGTTCACCCAACAAACCCAAAAACAATAACAACAACAACTCAACATACTCGACGAACATATAAAACCTTTAATTCGAGAACAGTCAATGTAGCAAACGTTTATAAAAGAGGATAAAGTATACAAAAAAGTAAAACACATACCAAAGGAAACGACACGTTTTCGAAAATTCAAACTGATCCAGGGTAAACGAATAAAAACAAAAAGAAAGATAACGGGACGCAAAAGAGACTAGAATAAGAGTCCGAGGAACCGTTTCTTCCCCATTCGGGTCTTGGTGAACCCGTTAAAATTTATGATGACGGGGGAGTGTTGTTGTATTTTTGTTTTGTCTTGTTTTAACTTCGATCTGATTTCTATTTTGAAGGGATTTAATATTGAGTCGGGAACAAACTCATGTCTAATGGGTTTATGTATTACAGAGATGAGACCGAAACTATATCCTCAACTTTGTTTTGACTCGGTCTAAACAAATGAAAAATACCCATCCAAAAGAAACGACCTATAATAAAAATGACCAATTTTTTTCTCTTTGAAAAAAATTTCTTTCACCGGTATTATAGGTTCCGTGGTTTGAATATTTATCTAAAAAATCTTACTAGAAAAAGTACCACTTTTTGTAAGTCTAAACTAAATGAATTAGTTTTCTTCTAAAGACTCCTAATTTGAATTCAGTAAATCTCATCCCATGTAACTTAATATTTTTCTTTGGTCAAGAAGTCTATAAACTTCTAAACACAAATATGAAAATTAAGACGGTTTTATCTCAATATTTAAATATATCAGGAAGGTACTACACTCATACCTAAAATAATTCAGTATGACAAAAGACTGAGTTCATCAAAACTAAGATCTAATTTAGTTCAAATTAAATCTACTACGATGACTTTCAATCCCGAAGGGACCACCGAGTCTCCAATTTCGCAGACGGACGTTACGCCCTCTGGACCCAAGCTAGGGACCCAGACCTTCTAGGGGACCTCTTCCTTTACCGTTGGGTGAGGTCATAAGAACGGACCTCTTAGGGTACCTGCCTCCTCGGACCACCCGATGTCAGGTACCCCAGCGTTTCTCAACCTGTACTGACTCGTTGAAGTGAAAGTGAAAGAAAGTGACTTTCAATCCCGTCAGGACACACTTATCATGGAAGTGTTTCGCTCGGCAAAGTGGGTAGATAGACATACCTAGTGTATAAACCCTCACTGTTCGAATAGTCTTGTGGTGTGTTTATTGACCTCTGAGTCTATATTATTAGACACCAGTCTCGTCTTGAATCTTGAGACTTCTTAAAGTTTCCCCTCCTCTCCTGTTTTGGAGTCTGATTCACTGGACCGAACCCACTGACCAGGGGGTCTCTTTCCGTTTATAGGAGAATAACTTGATAGGAGACACATACTACAGTTTTGTTATACTCGTCATGTCAACTCTATATCACGACTCGGTGTCTTCCTAATCACATCTTGAGAAGTTTAAGATGGATGAAAATTCTATCGTGATCTAAGTCTCAGACCCTGTTCTGGTTTGTACCCCCTTGTGTCACTAGGGTCAAAATTTCTGATTCCTCCACAGTCTCGTACTCCGGTTCATCTACAACCTCTTCTACCCTCTTGGACCCCGTTCGTGATACCTCTGACTAACCCTTTAAACCGAGTCTCTTCGATTGACGGTTTTTATTACCATTTACGATCAGTTTCAAAGAAATTCCTCTCCAACCCCATTATAAAACTCGTGTTACAAGATCACAGAAATCTTTAAGTAACAACAATAAACTCAGTGCAGGGGAGCCAATAAACTCCCCTACGTACACAGGTGCGAAGAGAATAGTTATGTAAAGGAATGGCACGAAACCGTGTACTGAAAAGACTATAAAAGATCTGGACAAGATATACGACGAATAACCAGTGTACCTACTCTCGAACACGGAATGATTTAATGGTTTATTACGTCTAATAACGAATATATATCGGTCAGTCACTCGTAGAGTTTTACTGAGACTTAAGTACACTAACGACCCATCCTTCCTGTTTGCTGTGTGACATGAGAGAAGACAGGTCACGGGGGTCCTTTTGAAAGACTACTAAATTTTTAATATTATAGGAGTGGGGTTGTGAAGTAGAGGGAGTGAAAGGTGGGAATGAAGGTTCGTCATACTGTATCCAGATTCTCCCACCAATTAGAAATAGAAGTTAAAACAGGGGTAGATAGAACATAAGGTAATTATGGGTCAACGAATACACGGGAAACGGTATAAGGTTGACTACGATTCTCGCTTGAGTAACCTTTTCTGGGGCTACGACCCTTTCAAACTCCCGTCCTTCTCTTCCCCCGTTGTCTCTTACTCTAACAACCTACCGTAGTGGTTAAGTTACCTGTTCTCAACTCGTTTGAGACCCTCTGTCACCTCCTGTCCCTTCGGGACGTACGACGTCAGGTACCCCAACGTCTCAACCTGTACTGAACCGCTGACTTGTCATTATAAGGTTGACTGACATCAGACCATTGACAGTACAACTTGAATCTGAAAAAGTCAATAGAGGATCATCCAGGACGACGACCGTTATAGAGAGGAGGACTTTCAGAGAGAGGAGGACTTTGGTCAATAAAATCCTACTGAAGGAGGAATTCCAGGTGTCAAGAATTACCAAGTCCGTGAAGACGTATACACGATCTACAAAGCGGTTACTTAGGGTGGAGAACCGAACACAACAAAGGGAAGAGGGAAGTAGGACTGGGGACATGTACCCATGTCGGAAAAGGACTGGGGTGAAGTGTACCGGACTCTACCAGTGAGGAGACGAGACGGTAAGAGTAAGACGGAGATCCGGTTCGGGTTAAGTTGTGAGTATAAGCGACCCTTCAAAAAGGTCAACTTGAGATCCGGTGCAAAGGAGAAAGACAGTCAAAGGATAAAACAGTATGTGTTAGACGTAACGGTGCCTCGAAATGGTTAAACTTTTTTTATGAAAGTATCTGTCAGATACGATGATACGTCATATCAGAGATTTCAATCATGACTAATTCGGTTAAAAGAATCGACACCTGATCGCCTATCACGTCGTACATGTCTAATCTGAAAATAAATTACAAAGTTCCTTATACATAAAGAAGTTAACCTCTGTCTTTACTCTTAACTTCAAAATACATTCTTATCCTTATTTAACGCGGATTACTAATATGAACATAGTTTAATGATTTGGACTCTTTTCTATATTTGACATAACTTAGTCGTCGTTGTGATGGATAGTTTATAGAAGATACAGTATCTGATCTTTTACTAAGTCAACCTAATAAAAAAACAAAAGTCTTGTAGATTGTTCATTACTAAAAGATAAATACTCTTTATTAAGACTTGAAAATATAAATAAGTCAGTATATAAACATTTTTTATACAAATAACCGAGTCGATTCTTTTATGACTTCTTAAAAAGTAAGTTCTTTCCCAAAGAAAATTATTATGTAATTGAGTCCTTGTATCCTTTGGTGAAATGGTAGAAAATTTTTATCGGAACACGTTTAGTTTTTCGACAAACTCACTCCTCCAGATATAAAATTATAAAGAATTTTTTAATACAATCTGAGAAGGTACAACGTTCCTTATTTTGTAATAATCGTTAGAACAAATCACCCACAAAGACCCTCTATGTCTTCATTTACTTCGTTCCTTGACAAAGGTGGCGATGTCTGTCCGGGACTCCTCTGGGTCCTTGACACGTCCTGTGGTGTCGGTGTCCGTAGGACAGGTCACAGTCCCGCGGAATCGTTGAGACAGAGACGGTCAGTGATGGGTACTGGAGAGACGAGAGGAGTAATGGAATACCTAAGGTTAATACTTAAGACGACAGAACAATAGAGACAACGGAGACCTTAGAGACATGAGGAGGTGACAATAGGTAGGTATATAGGTGACTGAGGAAGTTCAATACAGATTTAAAGGAATTTTTTTTGTTGTTGATTTTTTTGGATTGTCTGGGACATAAAAAAGTGGGTGAAGTACTCTGTTCCGGTAAATGTCGGACGATCTCAAACCTGTGGTTTGGAACCAGGTCAAGTATACCAGTCTCAAACTTCTCAACACAACAAGTTTCGTTCGACAATGGTCCTGAGTAGACTGACTATTAAAATTGGATCCGATCTCAACCGAGATATCCTAATTTCTGAGACAAAGTAGTCTCAGAGTCTTATCGATCTACACCCCTACGACGTCGAAGTACGACTCTTTGAGTGTTCTGATTAGATTTTCGACCTTATAACTGTAAAAATAACTTTTACTGTTTAGACCAATAATACGTCTAGTCTAATAACGTTGACGGACCGGTTAAAAAAATAAGAGGGACATCCGTCTCGATTTGGCATCCGTTCAATCGATCTGTTGAACGGTCCAAACGTTCCATATGTAAACAGATTTGTCAAAACCTAAAGGTGTACACTGAGAATGGTTTTGGTCGGTTTACCTTTAACCAAGATGAAGACTAAGTTATCCAATGATGAATCATCTCTAAATAACTTACACTTTCAAGAGTCAATATGGAAAACCACTTTTATTTCTAGTCAGGAACAGTCATTATTAGATAAAGATACTCAAGAAAAGGTTTTATTTGTTGGTGCAATGTAAAAACTGACTCTCTATCTCGGGGTTTGAGACTCTAGAGTACCAAGGAGTTTCATGTTCTGTCTTTCGTAAACGGAGACTTAAAAGAGACAGAAAGAGAGAATAAGACCCCCATGTTCGTAGGAAACAGGAAGAAGGTAGGATCCACAACATCGAAATGTATACAATTACTTACCTTCACTTTACATTCAGTGAGTCAAAACAGGTTGAGAAACTCTGGGGTACCTGATATGTCAGGTACCTTAAGAGGTCCGGTCTTATGACTTTACCCATCGGTAAGAGAAGAGGTCCCCTAGAAGGGTCGGGTCCTTAGTTTGGGTCCAGAGAGCGTATCCTCCGTCTAAGAAATGATCAACTCGGTGGTCCCTTCGGGTGTATACAAGTATGGATTAGGTTTAAGTCACTCCGGGAGATACTTGGACAAGACCCTACCATCTACCATGTGAGTTTTAGTCAGAGAAGGACTTTACGAAGTCTGTGACTAAACAATCTTGGTAATTAAATTACAATTGTCAGATTAAGGTCTACAAGTAAATTCTAAAACTAAGAGAGTGACATAGAATTTAGTTAGTATATAAATTTCGGATCCTCGGAAACCTGGTAAAATTCTCCTAAAATGTATAAAGACTAGACTAGTGAATCGACAACGAAGTCATAAGTACACCATGATGTCCTTTAACAAGTTTATACACCGGGAGACAACTAAAGTTTCGGATTAAGAAACTGTCGGTTTTGATAAAGGAACAAGAAGTGTTCGGGGGAATAGACAAAAAAAAGACGATTTCAGTAGTCGTCGAACTCCGGACCCACCTCAGAATTACGGTTCTGGACCATAGGACCGTACGTCGACGATGAATCAACTCCAAATAACTTACACTCCTAAGAGATAACGGTTATATAGGACCACTAAAGACATTAACGGATATCTACGACTAACTCTCATCTAAATTGCTCAATCACTTAAATCGTCTCCTCAATTGAATTTAGGAAATTACACATTTTACATGTGATGGTATCGTTCTTTGTATGGAAGGAAAAGACAATCCTTATACTAAAGTTATAACTAAATTAAAGTATAAAGTTTCATTTAACTGTCTTATAGTCGGATGTAATGTTCCTTTACAGTATCGTATAACGAATTTATAAACCTCAACTTGTGAAGTAATTCTTCATACTTTACTAGGAGTCCGGTCGATTACGGTCCGAGATAAATAACACTAACTCCGTCTTTTTCCCAATCTGAAGAAACCTGTACAAACGAGAAACACATACCGTTACTAAATAGGATTAGACACTGACAGGAATTAAAGATCTCCTACTAGTACCCGAAACGAAGAACATTCTCTCGATACAAAACTGTAAAAAGTTACTGAAATTTACACACATATAATTTTATACATAATAGATAAATATATTACACACATATATATATAAAAAAAGAAGACATATCGGTAGTTTCACATTCGTTAATGAGAGAGAAAAATTCTTGGTAATAGATGATAATCGACGTCATGTTTCACATGAGAATATATAATAGACCACATGATTAATTTAACTTACCCAATCACTTTTAGATAAGTCACAACCTTGATTACTGGGACACGTAATCATCACTATTTCTTCCGTGTAAGCTTCTGTTTACAGAACAAAATTATCGTGATAACATGGTAAACTTATTTCTTTCACCGTAAAGAAAGTTTAACAGACATTCATTTCAGACAGTAATATACTTATTATTTCATAGGAGATACAGAGGTCTGATTGATTACAAATCATTTATAAAAAGGAAACAACTAACATAGGTAAGTCCCTGACATTTTAGTAACGACGATTACATTAAGATTTACCCATAACTATGGTCAATACCACTAATATGACAACTTTTTAGTCCGTTATACCCTCGGAATCTTAATGTAATCTTCTCTATCACATATACATGAAAAATTTTTGACCGTCATGGTTAATTGTTGACTTTAGACATAAGTTCTGGAGTCCTGTTTTATCTGTAATTTTATTTATTTTAGTAAATCATTACACTCGAAGTATTCATTACAAACGAAACAATTAATCGACAGAGGTCGTGATTTTTCTTACGGACAATGTATCATGTAATAGTTATTTATAAACAACTTATAACTTCAGTATATATCGTAGGATACTAGGAAGAAGAGTACTTATCAATTCCAAATAAATACAGAGTCAGGTAAACCAGAAGGTTCTGTCTTTATGGTTTCTGACTCACCGAAATTATTGTTTTCAAGTAAAGTGTGTCAAGACATCCGACCTTCAGGTTCTAGTTCTACGGTCATCTAAGCCACAGGCTACTCTCTAACGAAGGACCGAGTGTCTACCGATAGGAAAACGACATTAGAATGTACCGTCTTTCCCATTCGTCTCCCTCGAGTGACTCCCTACTTCCCAGAGAAAACATTCCGTGATTTAATTTTCTACGAATGAGGAACCTTCCTTTCAATACTGGTTGGATTTGTCGTATAACTTTTCGTCTCTGTAATGAAACGGTTGTTTCCAGGTAGATCAGTTCCGATACCAAAAAGGTCAGAAGTACATACCTACACTCTCAACCTGACACTTCTTTCGACTCGTGGTTTCTTAACTACGAAAACTTGACACCACAACCTCTTCTGAGACCTCTTAGGGAACCTGACGTTCCTCTAGGTTGGTGAGGTAGGATTCCCTCTAGTCAGGACACATAAGAAACCTTCCTGACTACAATTTCGACTTTGAGGTTATGAAACCGGTGGAGTACGTTTCTCAACTGAGTAACCTTTTCTGAGACTACGACCCTCGCTAACCCCCGTCCTCCTCTTCCCCTACTGTCTCCTACTCTACCGACTTACCGTAGTGACTGAGCTATCTGTGTTCAAACTCATTTGAGACCCTCAACCACTATCTGTCCCTCCGGAACACGCGACGCACGCTAAGTACCCCAGCGTTTCTCAACCTGTACTGACTCACTGACTTGACTTGACTTAGGGTAAGTACCGAAGGGACGACCGAGTCACCATTTCTGAGACGGACGATTACGTCCAAACTAGGGACCCAGTCCTTCTAGGGGACCTCTTCCTTTGCCGTTGGGTGAGGTCATAAGAACAAACCCGTTAGGGCACCTGTCTCCTCGGACCGCCGGATGTCAGGTACCCCAGTGGTTTCTCAATCTGTACTGAGTCCCTGTTTTGTTGTTAGGGTAAGTGATCCCGAAACGGGATTCGTGGAGGACTTCTGCATGGAGGTTTATTGTAGTGTAACACCTTCTTCAAAGTTAAATACATATAACCCTCCTGTGTTATAAGTAAGATACCGTTAAAGGTTTGATGAATGACAGAATCGAATAATCCTAATTTGAACTTAATATGTAATTTTTACGACTCACGGAGAGGAGTTTATAATTTATCACTATTCAAGGGACAATTTTTGAACTCTTTGATCCAAGATTCTTCACTCCTTTAGACCGACGTCATCATACCGATACTTTGTTGTATCGACAGGGGACCAAAGTATGAAAATCCAAACTGGAGACACACTTTGTACGGGTGAGTGACGACTTCCTCTATTGTTACAGTCCTGAGGTAGACACATTTTTTATCTTAGTCTTATATTATAGATGGACACCCATTGATTATTCAAATTACTTTGATTCGATCCAAACATAACCTCTTTACAAAATGTCACTTCTTTGACTCCATTAAATGAACGTCATTCGTCATGTCACAATCTTGTGGTGCTTTTCTGTAATATACGGTTATAAATTGATCGAGAGTACCTTAGTAAATTACTAATAATACTGTTAGACTACAATTTTTGTGATCCAGACTACTTCTAATTAATTTAATAGACTATAAAAACTCCGAGATCTATGAAATTTTAAGGTAGCGTCACTGTTTACTGAGGTTAAGAGATATCCAAAGTTGGTACAACTATACGGTGCACCTCACGGACATAGAGACTATATTTCCCTTTTCTTTCTCGGGGTCCGATTTCCGTGTTAGGCAAGGACCCGAGATGGTATGATGACCGTGTTCCGTTCCTCGTTATCCCGGTTATCTTTATGGACCGCCAAGAATGTAGAAAACGAGGTCACACCGTTCAAAATGAAGACGACCGGTTTCGTCTCCAGTCCGAGTTGAGATCACCACGTTCCTCCACATAAATAAGGGTATTTTCCGTGAATTTCAGTGTACCGTTACGTACTACTACAACTACATCCTAAGGAGAACACCCTTCCTCCTTATTCTTTAATCTCTGTCCGGTGTAACACGATCAGATAGACATAATCGAAGGGTCTCAGCGGTATTGTTTCCTCGTGTTAGATCCCCGAATTGTGAGGGTCAAGACCTCCGACCTTTAGTCTTTAACTCCTGAATTGTCCAGGTACCAGGAGACTCTGAGTCCCATCTTGGGAAGGAACGGAGAGAACCGAAGACACCATCGGCAAGTCGGAACCGTAGGGAACCTAACGTCGAAGCGGTGAGAGAAAAGGTCGACGACAGTGAACCGTAAGAGGGACACACAGAAAGACAAACACACCGTAGAAGGGGAAAAAGTATACCTGTAGCCAATGTCACCTAATCCCCAGGTAACATAAGTTGAACTAAGAGGGACGTTTCTCAGACAAAGGTTTATTCCAGTGCAAGTGTCTATGGTCCAAATCCTGAAATTGTATAGAAAACCTCCGTGTGTTAAGTTGGCTATGTGACGGGATTCGAATAAAGGACCGAACCCAAAACAAAAAAAAAAAAAATTAAAACCGACGTGACCCAGAAGTAACACCACGTATCGGAGTCGGCAACGACACACACCCGAGAAATCAACACCGTGTACCCAAAGAGATCAACGTCGTACACCCAAATCAACGGGACACCGTACACTCTAGAATCAAGGGTTGGTCCCTAGCTTGTACGTAAGGGACGTAACCTTCCATATGAGAGTTACTGAACTATTGGTCCCTTCAGGGGGTGAAGAATATAACTCCAGGACAGAGAGGGAGATGGACAGTGGGAGTAACGTTTGGTAAATGAAACAAGATTTAGAGTATAAACACGAGATACTAACTACCTATAGAACAAACACAGAGAAACGGTCGCAGAGGATAAAGTGTTGACTTAACCTGTCACAACTAGGTTCATATTGGTGAATCAATTTAAATAAGGACAAGAATGTATTAGATTATCTTGATCTACGTTCTATTTAGTTACCTAAAATTACATTGTCCTATACTTTTCCCGTAATTATACTAAAGTCTAAGAAGTGACGTTGGTCGGAAACTCTTTGGTGGTGAACAGGTGAATCCCAATATATTTTTTTATTATAAGTGTTATAAGACCGTTCAGATCCTTTTACGAATGGTCGGAAATGTGTCGTAAATGTTATCTGACGTTACCCGGGTCAGGCAACGAGTAGAGGAGAGAGGAAATGGAACTAGATAGGAAGACACAACCGAAGTAGGAATGGTTGACAATGTGTTCAAATCAAGAGAGTACAGTTTTGTGATCTGTGAAACTTTAAGGACGGAAAGAAGGTTGTCATAAACGGTAGTAACTGTTGTTAAAAGAGAACAAAAGAACTGTAGTGTGATAGGACTAAAAGAAGGATGAAGAACCTTTTGAAGAAAATGGAGGAAAAATTTGAGAAGGAACAGACGACGACGACGATTCAGCGAAGTCAGCACAGGCTGAGACACGCTGGGGTATCTGCCGTCGGGTGGTCCGAGGAGACAGGGAGGAGCAGATTGAAGGGGAATTTATAACTACAAGGAGCCCTGAGTTACGACCTCAAAACGAGGAGACAAAGACGGGAGAGGAACCCGATAGTTAATATAAATGGGAAACAAAAGTTAAGGACGGATATACGATTACTGAGTTTAGAGATGAAAAATAGACTAGGAATGGGGACTCAAACTCATGAGAAATACAATTACTAAAAACGTTGAAAAAAGGATCCGACAGAGGTTTCAAGGACTTCGAGTCGGATGAGACTTGAGTCCATTTGTAGAATACAAAATTTGTGACGGGAGTCACTTACAGTATCTTTAATCTTCGTAACTGAGACTTTGTCATACCCGTCTGGTTTAGGACCGAGGTTGTGAATGACCGACACACTAAATATCGTTTGATAAATAGAAGATACAAGGGTAAAGAATTAAACATACTATACTTATAGTCAACATGTATGGAGTTTTAAACAATTATTCCGATGTACATCTTCCGACTCTTACCACAATCTGTACATCTTTTATAGTCACTTACAGTTGATAATGAAAAATGGGACTACATGGTTGTACTTTGGACCCACAGGAATATACTGTCAGAAATAGGGTATAGACCTATCTTGAGTCATTAATTAAAAAGAGTAGATAAGGACCGAGGGAGAACCGTCAGAGGTGTTATATCGGTTTAGACAATGGTTGTTGAACTAACGAAGTGACAGTAAGTATTCTGAGTTATTACCGAGGGAGTAATCACAATCATCACCCCAATTCGAGAGGGTCGTAACCCTGTCACTCTTCTCTCCGTAACCTACGACTCGACAACCGACGTCAAGAGAAGGTACCTCTCTGATCTCTTTCGTAGTCTAAGATGGGTGTTGGGTCGTACTCCGAGAATTCTAGACTCCTCCTCCTAGACAGGATATAAGAAAAAGAGGATTACTAAGAAAGTTCC
The DNA here is from genome assembly GCA_006410555.1 of Capra ibex. Lineage (NCBI taxonomy): Eukaryota > Metazoa > Chordata > Mammalia > Artiodactyla > Bovidae > Capra > Capra ibex. The sequence goes on along the minus strand of SJYO01006231.1, from coordinate 69,139,628 downwards.
TTTAAGTTTTTGAGACTCGGACCTTATTCCCCTTAGATCTGTTTTCTCCCTGAAAGGACCACCGAGTCACCATTTCTTAGATGGACAGTTACGTCCTCTGGGTCCAACTAGGGATTCAGTCCTTCTAGGGGACCTCCTCATTCACTGTTGGGTGAGGTCAAAAGAACGGACCTCCTAGGGTACCTGTCTCCTCGACCTACCCAATGTCAGGTACCCCAACGTTTCTCACCCTGTGATGACTCACGGACTCGGACGTGTGCGTCTACCCTTGTCTTGTAAGTCTATTAGTCAGTCCACCCCCTTCTACACTGGACCCATTCGTTCTTTTAACTTTCCGATTAATATAATAGAGAAACATCGTAAGAATGACTTACCATCCTGAATGACCACAATGGTCTCGTTTTAAAATTAACTTTCTGATTAAAGATTAAAAGTGGTAAACGACAAATTTACAATCATGATATTTTGGTTTTGTTTTTCCTTTTTTCTAAAAAATTAACTCTTAAAATGGATGTTGGAACACAGGTGAGTCCTCTTTATAAAGTCTTACTTTATCTGGCCTCACAAACCGGGGACCGCACGAAAGGATTGTTAATTTAGCCCGACGGAGACGGTCGGTAAAGTTTCTGTAAAGGACAAACTTCATCGGACGGGTGAGTCACACTCTCCTACATCGACTAATAGGAGGGCATTTGTTCCTTTTCCGGAAGTCCACCAGACTGAACCTTCTTTTTGGACCGACACCCTCTCTCTCCTTCGAAGCCCCATTTCTCTTTTTTCGTACTTCCTTCGGTCTCTTTCCTTTAAATCACGTATTTTACTTGACCTTTTCTAGGTTTGTTTCACGTCACCCTTTCACGACAACCGTAGGAGTAAGACCCTTACGACCCGGGGAAGACACCCACTTCCTCACTTCGACGAGTAGAGTAGTTTTGTTCGATCAGTTCTTTTACAGTCTGAAACTCATGTGATCGTTTCGTAAAATAACACTTACAAAACTAATAAAACACATCATTGATTTCGTCCTACATCTCACCTCCTTTAGGACTCTATAGTTTCTTTTTTACACGACCTACAGCGATCTGTCCGGTCTCTCTGAAATAAATTCTGGTATCGTTATCCTATCTCTTCCTTTACCGTTGGTGAGGTCATAAGAACGGACCTCTCAGGGTACCTGTCTCCTTGGACCGTCCGGTACCAGGTACCCCAGCGTCTCTCAGTCTGTGTTGACTTCACTGATTCGTACGTACGCGTGTTGTCCCATCTGTCTAACTTGAGACCAGAGGACCTTTCTTTCCGTCCTTATAAAATTCACGACTCTACTTGGTCACCATTAAGGACCCTCTGTAGTCCCGACTCCGCCCAGTTACACAAATCCGGTGTACACAAACGACTAACCACGAATAACTTCAATTCAAGGACATGAAGGTGTTTCTGACCCTCCATCCGTATGACAGAGGAACTACTAATACAAAGTTTCCCGAAAGTCTCGGAACTCTTTCTGTAGGAACCCAACATTATCCCGTTCTTCGAAAATCTTTCTAAATAAGTTTCCCTGTCTCTTTATTAAATACTACCTTTCAAAATATTTCATTTACGAGATTCATTTCTCTCAAGTCCCTGGATTTCAGTCCTCCTTCGGATAGATTTCAAATCATTTTTGCTCAATCAACGAGTTAATACAGACTGAGAAACGTTAGGGCACCTGATATCGGAAGGTCCGAGGAGTCAGGTACCTTGAAAGGTCCTTTCTTATGACCTCACCCATCGGTAAGGGAAGAGGTACCCTAGAAGGGTTGAATCCCTAGTTTGGACCCAGAGGACTTAACGTCCGTCTAAGAAATAGGAGGCTCGGTGGTGTCTTCGGGAAAATTGGATAGGAAAATCATTTGGACTCCCCATACAAGGGTGCAGGCTCCAGTACCCGCCACCAGTTCTCCTCGATGGGGTGTAGGCTCCAGTCCCCGCCGCCGACTCTCCTCACAGTCTGAAATAAAAAACCCGAGGTCTTAGTGACGTCTACCACTAACGTCGGTACTTTAATTTTCTACGAATGAGGAACCTTCCTTTCAATACTGGTTGAATCTATCGTATAAGTTTTCGTCTCTATAGTGAAACGGTTGTTTCCAGACAGATCCATTGCGATGCCAAAAAAGTCACCAGTACATACCTACACTCTCAACCTGACACTTCTTTCGACTCACGACTTCTTAACTACGAAAACTTGACACCATAACCTCTTCTGAGAACTCTCAGGGAACCTGACGTTCCTCTAGGTTGGTCAGGTAGGATTTTCTCTAGTCAGGACCCACAAGTAACCTTCCTGACTACGATTTCGACTTTGAGATCATGAAACCGGTGGAGTACGTTTCTCAACTGAGAAACCTTTTCAGAGACTACGACCTTCCCTAACCCCCGTCCTCCTCTTCCCCTGTTGGGTCCTACTCTACCGACCTACCGTAGTGGTTGAACTACCTGTACTCAAACTCACTTGAGACCCTCAACCACTATCTGTCCCTCCGGACCGTACGACGTTAAGTACCCCAGCGTTTCTCAGTCTGTGCTGACTCGCTGACTTGACTTGGCTTGACTTGACTCCCCATACAATACAGGTAGAACCAGTTATACCCAATCCAACAGACTACCTTACAAATTCTGGTTACTCTGGTTCATTTCTAGATTTACCAACGAAGGGGTTTGTAACTCATATGAGACTATTACTAGTACTTTGGATTGTGTTACGAGTTTCGTAACGTCTGTGAGTTTTGTCAAAACAACTCACTTATTTACTTGTGTTTTACTTATTTACTAAGCTAGTCAGGTAAGTGGTGGGGGGAGGGGACAATCCTCAACGAAACATTCAAAGATGAAAACTATCTACCTTTTCTGTTTAATTAATAGATATACTTTAGGTTTCGAAGTAATGATAACAACGGTAAAATAAACGATTATAAGTACAACAATTTATGTGACCGTTGACGAAAATTGAAGGAATTACGTTCCACGATATGTCAGTATACCCCGAAGGAACCATCCGAGTCTCCAATTTCGTAGACGGACGTTACGCCCTCTGGACCCAAGGTAGGGACCCAGCCCTTCTAGGGACCTCTTCCTTTACCGTTGGGTGAGGTCATAAGAACGGACCTCTTAGGGTACCTGTCTCTTCGGAACACCCGATGTCAGGTGCCCCAGCGTTTCTCAGCCTGTGCTGACTCGCTGAAGTGAAGTGACAGGTAAAATTAATATTTTGGTAGAGAAATTGTTTTATTTGATAATTAAAAGAATCTTAAAGAGACTTTGAGAGACATTTTGAGGGGATCTTAAAAAAGAAGATACAAGATATTTACAATATCTTTATTATGTCAATTTATTTAATTTTTTACTTTTGGTTTTATTTATTTATTTATTTACCAACGAAGAGATTTTTAGTTGAGTGATTCAATTTATTATGTTCCCTCCGTAACCAAGTACATTGACTTTGAAGATCCATTTCAAACAAAACTAAGACCCGTTTTTTTTCGGAACATTGGTTTGTCTTAGGATACGTCGAAAGGATCCTGTCTGAGAGGGTACAGGAGACGAACGGAGAACGAACATCCTTTTGAGATCGGAGGATTTAGTAGAAGTTCAAGGTTTCTTATTTACATTAGTCTCTTCACTCTTTTACGTCTACCTCTCGTTTTGTCGATTCGTTCAGATTTATTATTATCAATCGGTAATTTGTTTTAGTTCCTAGAACTCAATGGGGACCTCCAGATTTCCATTATAAGAATCGATACAGGAAACTCGACACAACGTCTATAACTTTGGAAACGGTTCACCTTCTTCAATTAACATATAACGGGTGTTGGTGTATCTAGGGTCTGGTCAATCTTGGTCTTGCAACTACTACAACTGAGGGTTAATGGAATGGTGGTTAGTTAGTCTTCTTACAGGTACTCGACTAGTGTGTGGGACGTTGTGGGACAGAAGTTTTTGGAAAGGGACTTTCGGTCGTCTGTCAATCCGGAAACTTTTTGTTCGATGGACCTGAGGAACGAACCACGGGACGTCGTCACGACCAAAAAGGAAGGAGTGTTGGACCACAGTCATCTAACCGAAAAGACACCCTCCCACTCGTCTGGGTTCCGACCAAACCACTCTCAAGGAAAAAGAGTCATAGAGACGAAACAAAGGAACTATGACTGTGGTCGTACTCGTGAAGAGGGAATCTCAAAATTCCACAGTCGGTCATCAAAGGTCCAATTTTGTAAGAAGAGGTGTACACTGTCCTTCCCTCAAAACCGTCGTCGAGTCCTTTTCTTCCTCGAAAGGAAAGGAACTTCGGATCGTTTATAGAGGACCTGGGGAAACACCCAGAACGACTCAGTGCACAAATAGGGACTTCGTCAGTGTACCGGTCCCTCCATCTGAATCAACTAAAGGAACTCAATCCCCATCTAAGGTAGTCAAACGAACTCGACAACATTGTTTCACGGTGTTTCACACACTCAATTATCTTTAAATAAGAGAATGTCAAAACATCCGTTCTTCAAGTTTTAGTTCCACAACCATCCTGCTACTAAAGAACTTCCGAGATCCCCTCTTAAACATCGTACGGAAAGAGAACTGTAGACCAAAGACGGTTGTCGAGAACCGTAAGGAACCAAACGTCGACGTGCTGAGAATAGAGACAGAGACAACGATACACCTTAAGAAGAAGTACACAAACACAGGTTTGAAGGGAGAAAATAATTTCTATGGTCAATACAATCTAAACATCAACAAATCAACGATTAGACCGAGAAACACTGAGGTACCTGACATCGGGTGGACCGAGGAAGACAGGTACCCTAAAAGGTCCGTTCTTATGACCTCACCCAACGGTAAAGGAAGAGGTACCCTAGAAGGACTAGAAACCCGAATGGGTCTACTAGAGTAGAATGAACTAAGATAGGTGTTTCCGAGATAAAGGATTATTTTTTCAATATAAGAGTCCATGACCTCCAATCCTGAGACACACACACAGGTATTAATTTAGGTATTATCCTACTTAAGTAAATATTTCTGAAGAAACCAATAATCTTCCTCATTAACCTACGACCTCTCCGTTTTCTTTTTGTGACTGTGTAATGACAATCTTTATCAGTATTAATATCGGTAAGGCGAGAGACTAAAGGTAAAGAATCAAGTCAAGTTAAGTCACGTCAGTGAGTCAGTACAGGGTGAGAAACGCTGGGGTACTTAGTGTCGTGTGGTCCGGAGGGACAGGTAGTGGTTCAGGGCCTCAAGTGAGTTTGAGTACAGGTAGCTCAGCCACTACGGTAGGTCGGTAGAGTAGGAGACAGCAGGGGAAGAGGAGGACGGGGGTTAGGGAGGGTCGTAGTCCCAGAAAAGGTTACTCAGTCGAGAAGCGTACTCCACCGGTTTCATTACCTCGAAGTCGAAATCGTAGTAAGGAAGGTTTCTTTAGGGTCCCGACTAGAGGAAGTCTTACCTGACCAACGTAGAGGAACGTCAGGTTCCCTGAGAGTTCTCAGAAGAGGTTGTGGTGTCAAGTTTTCGTAGTCAAGAAGTCACGAGTCGAAAGAAGTGTCAGGTTGAGAGTGTATCGGAACTGATCTGCCTGCAAACAACCGTTTCATTACAGAGACGAAAACTTATACGATAGATCCAACCAGTATTGAAAGGAAGGTTCCTCATTCGCAGAAAATTAAAGTACCGACGTTAGTGGTGGACGTCGGTATTAAAACCTCGGGGGTTTTTATTTCAGACTGTGACAAAGGGGTAGATAAAGGGTACTTCACTACCCTGGCCTACGATACTAGAAGCAAAAGACTTACAACTTGAAATTCGGTTGAAAAAGTGAGAGTAGAAAGTGAAAGAAGTTCTCCGAAAAATCAAGGAGAAGTGAAAGACGGTATTCCCGTCACAGTAGACGTATCGACTCCAATAACTATAAAGAGGACCGTTAGAACTAAGGTCGAACACGAAGAAGGTCGGGTCGCAAAGAGTACTACGTATCGTCAATTTATTCGTCCCACTGTTATACGTCGGAACTGCATGAGGAAAAGGATAAACCTTGGTCAGACAACAAGGTACAGGTCAAGATAACGAAGGACTGGACGTATATCCAAAGAGTTCTCCGTCCAGTTCACCAGACCATAAAGGTAGAGAAAGTCTTAAAAGGTGTCAAATAACACCTGGTGTGTCAGTTTCCGAAACCGTATCAGTTAGTTCGTCTTTATCCACAAAAAGACCTTGAGAGAACGAAAAGGGTACTAGGTCGTCTACAACCGTTAAACTAGAGACCAAGGAGACGGAAAAGATTTTGCTCGAACTTGTAGACCTTCAAGTACCAAGTACATAACGACTTCGGACCGAACCTCTTAAAACTCGTAACGAAATGATCGTACACTCTATTCACGTTGACACACCATCAAACTCGTAAGAAACCGTAACGGAAAGAAACCTTAACCTTACTTTTGACTGGAAAAGGTCAGGATACCGGTGACGACTCAAAAGGTTTAAAAGACCGTATAACTCACGTCGTGAAAGTGTCGCAGTAGAAAGAATCAAGTCATCGGGAGAAACAGATTTTAAGGGTGAAGTCATTAAGAGGAATGTCCTGGAGGGTAGGTGAGTGGGATGACGGAGTCAAGGGATAAACCGAACGTAACGTTCCAAAAGTAATGTTAGAGAGAGAACGTGTACGAGAACCAATATGAACACAGGAAGTAACCACTTCACGTAACATGTCGTGATACTAGGACCGATTTAGACTAAGAACCGATCGAGACGATGACTTGACTCGGAGACTTGTACCGATCTCTTTTCGTGTGAATTTACGACTGATTATGGTGAATTTTAAATACTGACGTTTGGAGTTTACCAGTGAGTTATGACGACTCGGTAGGACAAAATATGTAAAAAGAATAACTAGTTAAAAGGGTGACAAAGTGTAGAAGGGGAAAAACGTTTGGAGGAGATGAGTAGAGTGTTAGGATCAAGGTGGGTTACGGGAACACAGAATAAGTAACTATTTTTCTTCCTTTGTCTTATCGTAGAAGATTAGATGGTTAATACTTTAGATGGTTGTAAGGGTGTCGACATGAGAATAGGAAACGACAGGGAGGACCTCGTCACCTATCTGATAAACATGAGGGGACTCCCGTCTGAGTGGAGCGACACGGGAAACGAAGACGGTTAGGGGAGACGGGTTGTGACAAAGAGAGGTAAATATCTAGTAAAGGTATTCGTATATTATATGGTAGTATCGAGGTAATAAACTTTTCAAGAGTGGACAGAAGTATAAAGAGACTTTTAAAAACCACTGAAAGACGAAGGAAACTCTTGTTTTGAAGCACTTTCTCGATCTGAGTCGACCAGAGGTGACAGACGAGGTTAACCCGAGTAGTGGTTCTGAGTTAAATTCGTCGAGAACATTTCCGGAGTGGGTGGAGATGGAACAGTTTGGGTAACCGGTAAGAGTCAGAAATAGAATGGGAGAACCGTCAAAACTATGTCAACAAATGATGGAAGAAAACCTTTGTGGAGAAAGGTGAAGTCCCTTGGTGTGTAAGACTCTTGATGTGTAAGTGTCAACCTGGTGTACGAACCCTCGTGACCGGTGGAGTGACCGGTGAGGAGAGTGACGAAGAGAGAAGGGCTGTAGATTTACAACTTTGCGGGATCCCACACTAGGAGTCGGAAGGTAAGAGAGGTCTATATGAGGTATCCAGTACCGTCAGTAAGGTACCGAAACATACAGTAAGTTACGACTACTGAGGAAATAAAGATAGAGACCAGGAATCGAGATGGGAGTTGCGAATAAAAACCGATGGATAAAAAATAAGACACATCTAGAGACGATTCATAGCTATTTCCTGTCTTTACCATACCTGGATTGTCTTCGTCTTCCATAATTTTTCTCCACTGTTCTTATGTGTCTTCTTGACATGTTTTTTCTAGAAGTACTGGTTCTATTAGTACTACCACACTAGTGAGTAGATCTCGGTCTGTAGGACCTTACACTTCAGTTCACCCGGAATCTTTCGTAGTGATGTTTGATTCGATCACCTCCACTACCTTAAGGTCAACTCGACAAAGTTTAGGACTTTCTACTACGATACTTTCACGACATGAGTTATACGGTCGTTTAAACCTTTTGAGTCGTCACCGGTGTCCTGACCTTTTCCAGTCAAAAGTAAGGTTAGGGTTTCTTTCCGTTACGGTTTGTTACGAGTTTGATGACGTGTTAACGTGAGTAGAGTGTGCGATCATTTCATTACGAGTTTTAAGAGGTTCGGTCCGAAGTCGTTATGCACTTGGTACTTGAAGGACCACAAGTTCGACCAAAATCTTTTCCGTCTCCTTGGTCTCCAGTTTAACGGTTGTAGACGACCTAGTACCTTTTTCGTTCTCTCAAGGTCTTTTTGTAGAGAAAGACGAAATAACTGATACGGTTTCGGAAACTGACACACCTAGTGTTATTTGACACGTTTTAAGACTTTCTCCACCCTTATGGTCTGGTGGACTGGACGGAGAACTCTTTGGATATAAGTCCAGTCCTTCGTTGTCAATCTTGCCCTGTACCTTGTTGTCTGACCAAGGTTTATCCTTTTCCTCATACAGTTCCGACATATAACAGTGGGACGAATAAATTGAATATACATCTCATGTAGTACTCTTTGCGACCCGACCTTCTTCGTGTTCGACCTTAGTTCTAACGGTCCTCTTTATAGTTATTGGAGTCGATACGTCTACTGTGGCGGGAATACCGTTTGTCACTTCTCCTTGATTTTTCGGAGAGCTACTTTCACTTTCTCCTCTCTCTTTTTCAACCGAATTTCAAGTTGTAAGTCTTTTGCTTCTAGTACCGTAGACCAGGGTAGTGAAGTACCCTTTATCTACCCCTTTGTCACCTTTGACACAGTCTGAAAT
>SJYO01006231.1:69116371-69129740 GCA_006410555.1 Capra ibex | reverse complement strand
TGAGTAGAGTGTGCGATCATTTCATTACGAGTTTTAAGAGGTTCGCTCCGAAGTCGTTATGCACTTGGCACTTGAAGGACCACAAGTTCGACCAAAATCTTTTCCGTCTCCTTGGTCTCCAGTTTAACGGTTGTAGACGACCTAGCACCTTTTTCCTTCTCTCAAGGTCTTTTTGTAGAGAAAGACGAAATAACTGATACGGTTTCGGAAACTGACACACCTAGTGTTATTTGACACGTTTTAAGACTTTCTCCACCCTTATGGTCTGGCGGACTGGACGGAGAACTCTTTGGATATAAGTCCAGTCCTTCGTTGTCAATCTTGCCCTGTACCTTGTTGTCTGACCAAGGTTTATCCTTTTCCTCATACAGTTCCGACATATAACAGTGGGACGAATAAATTGAATATACATCTCATGTAGTACTCTTTGCGACCCGACCTTCTTCGTGTTCGACCTTAGTTCTAACGGTCCTCTTTATAGTTATTGGAGTCGATACGTCTACTGTGGCGGGAATACCGTTTGTCACTTCTCCTTGATTTTTCGGAGAGCTACTTTCACTTTCTCCTCTCTCTTTTTCAACCGAATTTCAAGTTGTAAGTCTTTTGCTTCTAGTACCGTAGACCAGGGTAGTGAAGTACCCTTTATCTACCCCTTTGTCACCTTTGACACAGTCTGAAATAAAAAACCCCGAGGTTTTAGTGACGTCTACCACTAACGTCGGTACTTTAATTTTCTACGAATGAGGAACCTTCCTTTCAATACTGGTTGGAACTATCGTATAACTTCTCGTCTCTGCAATGAAACGGTTGTTTTCAGGCAGATCAGTTCCGATACCGAAAAGGACACCAGTACATACCTACACTCTCAACCTGACACTTCTTTCGACTCGCGGTTTCTTAACTACGAAAACTTGACACCAAAACCTCTTCTGAGAACTCTCAGGGAACCTGACGTTCCTCTAGGTTGGTCAGGTAAGATTTCCTCTAGCCAGGACCCCAAGAAGCCTTCCTGACTACGACTTCGACTTTGAGGTCATGAAACCGGTGGAGTACACTTCACAACTGAGTAACCTTTTCTGGGACTACGACCCTCCCTAGCCCCCGTCCTCCTCTTCCCCTTCTGTCTCCTACTCTTCCGACCTACCGTAGTGACTGAGCTACCTGTACTCAAACCCACTTGAGACCCACAACCACTACCTGTCTCTCCGGACTGTACGACGTTAAGTACCCCAGCGTTTCTCAGTCTCTACTGACACACTGACTTGACTTGACTTCATAGTGTTTAATAATAGAGAGTTTGTCTGTAGAACTAAAGATGATGACTAGGAAAAGGAAGGAGTCAGCCAGAGTAGAGTAATACGCCGGTGTATTGTATGAGAAAACAAACCTCAGTAGGAACGAAGAAGAGTACAATGTGAAGTGTAAATTAGGTGACTGTTTTGAACGTTTAGATCATCATTTTATATAGGACCTTGTTTTTTCCGTAGGACTTAGGGCAATGAGACTGGTATAAGTGAAAATCGACTGGGGTAAGGTCGGATGATGTTAGAGAAAAGACTCATTAAAGTTATGAATAGTTAGTCTAAAGGACAAAGGCAAGAAAGGAGGGATGTCAGATAAAGAGATCATCGGTGTTACCAAAAATCCAGTAATTAACCTAGTATAATAAGGTAGTAATAGTCATAAGGTTACTTATTTTATAACAGGTTTCACGAATAGTACTAAATCGTGGACAAGAGGAAAGGTTAGAGTAGATAAAGAGAAAGGTGATAGGGACCGAGTGAGGAACTCAGATTGGACACAAAAAGACAGTATCGTGGATTGTGAAGGACCTCTCTTCCGTTACCGTGGGGTGAGGTCATGAGAACGGACCTTTTAGGGTACCTACCTCCTCGGACCACCCGACGTCAGGTACCCCAGAACTTCTCAGTCTGTGCTGACTCACTGAAGTGAAAGTGAAAAGTGAAAGTACGTAACTTCTTCCTTTACCGTTGGGTGAGGCTACAAGAACGGATCTCTTAGGATCCCTGACCCCTCGGACCACCCGACGGCAGATACCCCAGTGTGTCTCAGCCTGTGCTGACTTCGTTGAGTCGTCGTCGTCGTTGCGAAGGACTTATAGTATAAGATATAAATAAAAATAGAAGACATAGGAGTCATGGATCCTATCTCTCACTACTGACATTCATTCTCCACGGTTATTTGTACCGAACCTATTATTATTATTATAATGGTTACCGAGTATGAGTTTGAATATACTCGGTACCTGAATCACGAGGTGTATTTAATAAATCATTGATAAAGTCGAGATATTACATCCGAAGTAGTAATAAGGTAAATTCCCTAATCGTATAACTTTGACTGTGTTACAGTGTCAATGATTCACCATTTCTGATTTTTGGGACTTTGGGACTTTTGGGACCGAGAACCCAAAATCTTGGAACGAGAACTTGTAAGAAGGAAAGAGTTACGGTATGGTAGAATGGGATTTAAAATTTGGGATGGTGTTTAGGTCTCTTCAAGGGACGAGGGAGAATCTTCACTTTCACCTCCGATTACCACGATCACACGGACGTATGAGAACCGTGTAAGGGATCGAAGTACAGGGTTAAGGTCAGAGGTCCAGGAAGAACGGCGTAACGAAGGATTTCTGTAAAACGGAAACGAAAGAAAATGTAAACGAGGGTCCACGGGGACCGTGTCGGATAATTGAGAAAATTCTCAAGAATGCGAAGAACAGAGGATCTTAACAGTCCAGTTAAAAGTGAGAATAGTATAACGGTGTTTCTACACTTACGTATGAAAGTACATATTCACTTACGTAAATTTAATTTCCTTGATTCAAGGGTGTTTATTAAGCTGTACCTATATTGCTGATTCTGGAATCCGGAGATGACCTTGAGTCGTCGATAAACTAACTAATCATTTACTCATGAGTTTTGGATTTATTGGGATAAAAAGTGAAAAATTTTACTTAAATTATAATCAACAACGAAACTCTTATTGATATGAACATGAATCACCTTGAATTAAATATACAAAGTTAACGTCTCTTACGACAAATAAACACCTAGAGTGAATATTCATTCGTCTCTCACTAAACCTTCCTAAAAGGAGAAGATGCACACAGAATTTAAAAAAAAAAAAAAAATCCTTCTCGATTTTCACCTTCTTAGTCCGTTTAATAACATTCACGATCAATAGTAATGAAATGGTGACTTATGGACAGAGAAATCTCGTCAGACATACTACGACGGGATACGAAGAGAGCTCACAAAGTGAAATAAGATGGATGGTAAGACGTCTTGTCAGTGATCTAAAACGTCTGTCTTTTATTGGGAAATCCGTAAAAATTTTTATCGTGCAAGTGAAAATTAAACTTCCGTCGAGTGAAGGGAACAAATACTACTTTCGGAGAAGAAAATCTCTTGAGAGAGAACTAAGGGAAACCTATTAATTTATTGACCAGAAAAAGTGACGAAAAAACCTGGACCTCCGAACGGGACTAAGTCGTCGACTAAAACTACGTCTAAAATTCTATTTAGGTGAACAATTCCATCTAGACGAAAGGTCAAAGGAATCTATTATATACACTTCCTGGACACCTGAGGCGACCGGTTTAGTTAACACTTTAATTGATTTTTCGATTTTACTCCGAAGAGAGTAAACAGAAACTTCTTTTTCGTAACTGTTATAACAGATATTTCCTTTGGTCACCGATAGAGAAGATTTCTTTACTCAGGGAATTAGAGACTTATGGTTCCGATTAAAAAAAATCCTGACAGGTGAGTAAAGGGTGAATCGAAGATTTTCATACTACAAGAACGCAAGAACGTTGTGTGTCTTAGTGTCAAAGTACGTATAGTAGAGACTGTGAGTGCAAATACCGGAGTCCTTGTGTCGACAGGACTTTGAGAAAGACCCGGTTTCAACTCTTATCACTAAATGAACCTCAGTCAAACGGTTGGTGTCCCAGATGTTTAGACGACTAAATGAGTCAAGAACTTCTTTTTAGTTAACACAGTTTAGCAGAACGTGATACTATCCTTTGTAACACTCTTCTTCAGTTAAGTTATAATTAAATCACGAAACATAAACTGTGGTGAACTGTGACTCGATTTCGACTGAGAGACCGGCGTATTTTGTCGTACTACCCGACGTGAAGATAGCAAAGTGACGATGGATGATGATAAATACGGTGGAGATCATGGAGGCGACATTACTGATGATGACGACGAAGATACCGATGACGTATTTCAAATATTCCGTGGGTCATACACTATGCATGTAAAACCTAGTAAAGATGAATTATGTTGTCGAGAATAGTACATTCTTGATGATTATACAGATAATATTTAAATGTTCAGTTTCGTGTTTCGTCAGTTCATTGAACGAGTTTCAGTGTATCGATCATCACTTCTTACCCCTATGCTCAAGATTAAAGTCTGGAAACATGATGGACATGAGTCGTAGAGTAATTGTTATAGTCTACCATCTACGTAGTTTTCTTATAAATGAAACATATAAAATTACATCATTATCATATTCGGTAGACTCTCTAAACGGTTGTACTCGACGTATATTTAATATAAAAAAACAAGGAAAAATAGAAGTTCTAGTGAAAAAAAATTATTTTTAAAATAAAATGTAACCTCGTATCAACTAATTGTTACAACACAATTAAAATCCACATGTCAGTTCACTAAGTCAATATGTATATTTACATAGGATCCAAAGTCTAAGAGAAAGACCAAGTCAAGTCAAGTCAGGTCAACGAGTCAGTACAGACTGAGAAACACTGGGGTACCCGATATCGTGTGGTCCGAAGGGATAGGTAGTGGTTGAAGACCTCGAATGAGTTTGAGTACAGGTAGCTTAACCACAACGATAGGTTTGTAGAGTAGAAGACAGCAGGGGAAGAGGAGATATCTTATAACTCGTCTTAAGGCACAATATGTCATCCAGGAAGAACCCTTAGATAAAATATGTATCATCACACATGTAGGGTTTGAGGGACAGTATAACAAAATAAAAAAGTCAATTTACATATTTCGGTAGGTGAGAACGTCACCGTGATAGAGTATGGTGATTGAGAGAGATTTACAGGTTCTTGGATTCTTCAGAAGAGTCAGTGTAACGTCACCGAATAGAAAGTTTATAGACAACGTGTCAACCTAATAGCAGAGTCATGAGAGGACGAACACAAGGGGGAGTCACGGTGTACGACAACGAAAACTACCGATCAAGACGTAGTATATGTCTCGAGTCGACTATGCAATCCAACCGGTTTTCAAGTAAGCTTAAAAAAGCAATTCTACAACAACCTCTTGGACTTGTTTGGAGGACCGGTTGGACCATTAACATAGAATGGTTAAGTAGGTAAGTCGTTGACAAAAATCACTGGTGAATGATACACGATTCGGGACCCGACACGATGGTCGACCTGATGTTTTTACAGTTCTCTTTGTTTGAGGAAAGAAATGCCTCTAATGGGATCGCTCTTTCATTTCTTCATTCGTTTATGGATGCATTTTATAGATGACTAGCAATAATCACGGCGTCTTTTCTTCGTCCTTCACCCCACATCTAGATAATTTCCCGTAACCCTTCTTGTAGACATACCTCCCTGGTAAACTTGACTCTGGACGTCAATGTTTTTACAAGACTTTAATCTAATACCACTACCAACATGTTGAGACTTATACGATTTCTTTGTACTTAACATACTAAACCGGACTACTGATAATACCACACATTTAACACATAGTTATATTGACAATAATTTTTTGGTCTATACCTTTAGGTTGTCTCTATACTGGTTTTCATCTGACAGGACATAAAAGTAAATGGAAAACTCCTCAGATAGCATACTTAACCCTTTTAAGAGTTACAAAGGGGTGACAAAACTCTAAACCGGAAGAACTCACCCAATAGATAAAAGAGGGACACCATGTCGAAAGTATAAAGATGACGACAAAAGAGGGACAACAAGGTATAGGGACACTCGTATACAGGAATTTTTTAAGTGACATGATACCAAAACTACTCCAAGTCCCGTTTCGTTTTAATCACCACACATAAGTTAGACATTAGAACAGATTTTTGAGAGTGACATAAAAGTTGCACTAATGATGAACATACATACTTACGTAAACAAGACAACGGTTGATGATTTAAAAGAATAGTGAAGATCATCAAAAAGTTAAAAGAACCTATAAGGTTCATATACTAATATAGTTCACGTATAGTATTAATACGGATTTAAAACGGTCATAAACACATAATATAGAATACCGAACATGAAAATCTTTTACACCTTATCATCACTACTATGACCTACGAAAAAATAAAGAAGAGGGATTTCCAAATACCCTTAAGAAATTTCTAAAGTCGTCTTTCGTACCACCGAACCAAACTTTTTGTAGACATGTTTTCGTTTTGTTTTGTTCGTCGTTGTTATTGCTATCGTTTGACTCTAGACCTATTACCTTCTTCGGTCGGTGCATTTCTCCGTTCCCTTCTTGTAAAGTAAATCGTCATTCAGTTCTTTTTCTTTCCTCTGGTCACACCACTTTGAACCACTGGGACCCTTTCTCACCTACCCGACCTCAACATTTACGTCCGTACAGGTTGGCACATCACTAAAGATCTAGTGTCCCCGTTCCATTTGTGTCTCTCGCGTCACACCGAAAACACTATATAACTTTAGAAGTGACCAGTGGAGACGAAGATCGGCAGTCCAGACGGCGGAGGTAACGGGCAACGACGGGTGAGGCCACCTGACCCAATCTAGCAGGACCTCCCATCACCACCCCGAACTCTTTGCGTCACGACGACAGCAGTGACCCCGACCCGACACCGAGGGTAAAATAATCACCGGACACGTCAGACGGCACACCAGAAGACGATGTCCCAGCGACACAGGACGTCTCACCGAAGAGAAGGAAGGGTGGGAGGGATGACGGTCAGACGACCACTCGAGTGTCGGCCCAAGAAGGAGATAGCAGAAGTAGGAGGAACCTACCCTATCCCTACTCTCTCCCTATACGGAGAGAGACGAATTGATACAGTAGGACGTTAAGGATGAAACGGCAGCGGAAGACAAAACAACACTCGGAAAGAATTCCGTGAACTATAAAAAAAATTATTTAAAAAGAAACCTTTCATTCTATCCCCGGGAGACGAACCCGTTCTTAAAAGACTAGCAAAAACTGTAATGGTAAGACTTAAAAAGTTGGATCCTACACCCTCATCTATACCCTTCGGTTTGTTCGTGAAACTAGAAATAGACAAGAGAAAAGGAGAAGAGGGGGGGTTAGGATCTTTCTGTCAAATGAGTGGACACTTCCATAACGGGTAAAAAGGACGAGGGACGAGGGACGTGACACCGAAGGTCACTTCGAAACACGAGTCTGCAGGAACGAAAACTACGCACCTCACTTTGAAACCCCTACATGAAAGGAAAGAGTTGTTTCCGACCAATGAAATAGTTATCAGATTCACCTTTATGTTTCGACTCATCACTAAAGATTTAAGATCCGACCCAAGTCGAGAAAGATACCTCCTGAGTGTAGGAACTCAGTCACCCATAGTCCTCAACACGTGTGACAAGTCAAGTCAGTGAGTCAGTACAAGGAGAAACGTCGGAGTGCCTGACGTCATACGGTCCGGAGGGACAGGTAGTGGTTGAGGACCTCGTACGAGTTCGAGAACAGGAAGTTCAGTCACTACGATAGGTTGGTAGAATAGGAGACAGTAGGGGAAGAGGAAGACGGAAGTTAGAAAGGGTTGTAGTCCCACAAAAGATTACTCAGTCAAGAAGAGTAGTCCACCGGTTTCATAACCTTAACGTCGAACTCGAAGTCAGAAAGGTTACTTATAAGTCCCTACTAAAGGAAATCCTACCTGACCAACCTAGAGGAACGTCAGGTTCCCTGAGAGTTCTCAGAAGTGGTCGTGGTGTCATGTTTTCGTAGTTAAGAAACCACGAGTCGAAAGAAATATCAGGTTCAGAGTGTAGGTATATACTGATGACCTTTTTAGTGTCGAAACTGATCTACCTGGAAACAGTCGTTTCATTACAGAGACGAAAAATTATACGACAGATCCAACAAGTATCGAAAAGAACGTTCCTCGTTCGTAGAAAATTATAGTACCGATGGTACT
Source organism: Capra ibex (assembly GCA_006410555.1). Classification (NCBI taxonomy): domain Eukaryota; kingdom Metazoa; phylum Chordata; class Mammalia; order Artiodactyla; family Bovidae; genus Capra; species Capra ibex. The sequence goes on along the minus strand of SJYO01006231.1, from coordinate 69,121,574 downwards.
TTAGTGGTAGACCTCACTAAAACCTCGGGTTCTTTTATTTCAGACAGTGACAAAGGTAACAAAGGTGTAGACAAACGGTACTTCACTACCCTGGTCTCAAAGTGAGAGGAGAAAGTGAAAGTAGTTCTCCGAGAAATCAAGGAGAAATGAAGGACGGTATTGCCAACACAGAAGACGTATAGACTCCAATAATTATAAAGAGGACGGTTAGAACTAAGTTCGAACACGAGGTAGGTCGGGTCGTAAAACGTACTACATGAGACATACATTCAATTCATCTCACTGTTATATGTCAGAATTGTATGAGGAAAGAGTTAGCCGTTCGACTAAATGTACATTTTTGTGTAAATAGTATTCTTCTATAATGGACAAATTACAGAATTGTCCTAATAAGAAAGGATTATGTGCCACACCTCTTCCAAAACTCCGACTCAGTCCAATTAACCAGTCGTACTACTCACCAACCATGTTGTCCTCGTGTCTCCCAAGAACCACGAACAGATTGTATTGGTGTAAGATCATTTTGTTGTCCATAATTGTCAATAATCCATAGAAGGGAAAGGTTCGATCGAGAACATTGTGTCCTCCTTTAACTCTGGTCGGAATGAGGGTACAGTGTAAGGTTCTTATCTATAATTCATGAAAATAAGTTAGTACCATTAAGATAAAATCAACACTTTAGAAAAGTTATTAGATTGAATTCGACAGACACGTAAAGGGGTCTACTGAAAGTAATTATTTCCCATAATCGCATTGGATCGAAGTCAAGTCAAGTCAAGTTAAGTCAGCGAGTCAGCACACACTGAGACGTTAGGGTACCTGACGTCGTACGGTCAGGAGGGATAGGTAGTGGTTGAGGGTCTCAAATGAGTTTGAGTCCAGTTAACTCAGCTACTAAGATAGGTTTGTGGAGTAGGAGACAACAGGGGAAGAGGAGGGCGGGAGTCAGAAAGGGTCGTAGTCCCAGAAAAGGTTACTCAGTCAAAAAACGTAGTCCACCGGTTTCATAATCTCAACGTCGAAGTCGTAGTCAGAAGGGTCACTTATAAGTCCTGACTAAAGGAAATCCTACCTGACCAACCTAGAGGAACGTTCAGGTTCCCTGAGAGTTCTCAGAAGAGGTTGTGGTGTCAAGTTTTCGTAGATAACAAGCCACGAGTCGAAAGAAATAACAGGTTGAGAGTGTAGGTATGTACTGATGACCTTTTTAGGATGGAATCACCATGACTTTATAACAAGAAAGTAAAGTACGGATCCTTTCTCACAGGGGGTGTAGAGAGGAAAACCTACACGGTCTCTTCGGACGTTGGGGTGACGAAGATTGTCGGAAGAACACTGATTCCATTCTATCAGAAACCCCTCTTCGTCTAGTATCTACACCGTCTTTTCCCTCTCTTTTACCCAGAACCATTTGGTCTGTCAAGACTTCAGAGGAAATGAAGACTCGAATGACAGTACACTCTGTTATGTCCAGGGTTAACGAAGTCAGTCAAACTCTGTCCTAAAAAACAAACAAACAAAAAGATGGGTGTAGTAAATAGACCGTATTTAGACAAACTTTTTCATCGTCTAACCACGGTCTACTAATTGTAGGGTTGATCTCTACGACTTCGTTACGTAATTTTTCGGTTTTCATTATCTCCTATTAGACCCCTCCTCCCCTTTCACCCTTACCTACCTTTTTCGGGGAACAAAGAGATCGTGAAATTGTCGTCAACTAGACTTTCGACACGAAGTCCAACACTACGCCTTTCCCATCCGTACAATGACAAACCCAATCCCCTTCACTCCTTACTTTCATTGATTGTACATGACTCTTAAATGCAATAACCGTGACTAAAAGAGAAACCTATGTGATGGTGTAAAAAACGAAGAGTCGTTTCTCTACCTACGGATCTCTATCTTTGGACTCTGAGACTCTACGATTCATTACAAGGGTATTAATGTGTCGATCATACTAGACTAGGGTCAAGTTCGAGTAGATGGTAGGTGTCACGAAACATTTAGAAGTGGTAGATATCGTACTAAATTATTAAATTCTTCCGTCCTTTCATGTCTTACGTAAAAATTTTCCCAGGGTAGTTTATGATTAGATTCTCCTTCACATAGAGGGTCAAGATTCCTTGTAAACGATTAAGGTTTATCGAAGTCTTTTTGAGTAAAGAATTCCAAAATTTCGTAAACGTGATTAACAAAGTCACAGAATTCTCGTCTCGTGGGACTTGTAAACTTATAAAGGAATAGTGTTCTGACTGTTTGTTTAGTCAGTAGACTATCTATAGTCGAACTTTCAGACATTTGGGAGTACGAACCTCTAGTCCCTTCAGGTGAATGAAGAGAATACGACGGGTCATGATGTTTCGACCCCTTCTGTCCACCTCGGGACCACGAACTACCTGAGGAGGTTTAAAACGACCCTAAAAACTTTTCTATTACTTCGTCCTCTTAAATTTCCTCTAATTAACATATTATAGGAAAGGGTTACGACAGAAAGGAAGACTAGAAACGAGAATTTTTACTCACTCTTTTCTATCTAAGATATTCCAAGACCCTTTCTTCCCAATCCTACCAAACCAAACGTAAAAGATACAAAAAATTAAAAGAAGGGTCTTAGTAAAAAAAAAAAGAGGACTTTTCGAAAAAGAAAATAATTCTACTGTAGGTTACTTGAATTAAGAAAAAGGAAAGAATCAAATAGGGTTCTCCGGTCTGGGTGTAAAACCCCCTCTTAGTATGTAATACCAAACCTCCTTAAGACTGTAGAATAGGGATTCCTTTTACAACTCAAGGGATTTTACACTAATGTGTCTCGAATAGAAAATTTAAATATAGAATTTATGAGTTCGAAGAAGGGAGTTCATCGAATAGAACTTCTAGACCTATCAAGACCGTGTTCTGAAATACACTTAGAGGAAAAGAATTAGTAAACAGGACGGAGTTAATAAGTCCTTCTTTAGAAAATCCAATTACAGTAATAGTCCCTTAAACTTTATACTTTAAGACAAAAATTTAATAAAAAAAAAGACCAAAACACAAAGTCTTCCATTAATAATCCGTTCAGTATACTTCAAAGGTAAACACACCCAGTTTATACCAGTTTATGAACCTGAAAGTATACCAATTGGGATTAAGATTAGAGAGTCGGAGGGCTCATAAGTGTTTAAAACATACTTCAAGAGAATATTTATCAAGAAGAAAGGAGTATTTAAAAGACTGACCTCTTTCTTGAACTTTTACTTAAAGAACAAAATTTAAAGACCCCTGTTAGTAAGTGTAACTTATAAAGGAACGTTTACTTAGTCGACAACACTAAAAATAGGAAGATAAAACTTCGTGTAAAATTGTACAAAAAAAAAAGAAGGGTTCTTAAGTACCACGTTAAGGTACTACTTGAGAGTATTATTTTCATTTTATAGATAAAAACTACAATAAACATGCCTTGTAATCATCTTATTTGAAAGTCACGTAATGTTTTATCGGGATTAATTATGTCTCCTTCATAGAAGAACGGACAAACACCGTCTTGGAGAAAAAAATAAATTTTCCTACAAGTATTTAAGTGATTTTCATTTAGTGTACCGAATAATTCTCCCTTTTCATATAATAAATTTTATTTTATTGATCTTTGATCTAAAATTAAAACTACATACAAATGAAATATACAGTCAATGACTCTTATCCACGAATTTTTAGAAATCGGGAACCCGCCCCCCCTTTTTTTCTAAAGTAACGGGTGTTTAAAAATAAATCCCGATCGTTTCTATTTTTATTTTGTGAACTTTAGATACGTAAAATGCAAATCAAAACTAAGAAAAATGTATGAGTCCCGAAGGGACCACCGAGTCTTCAATTTCGTATACGGACGTTACGTCCTCTGGGTCCAAACTAGGGACCCACCCTTTCTAGGGGACCTCTTCCTTTACCGTTGGGTGAGGTCATAAGAACGAACCCCTTAAGGTACCTACCTCCTCGGGGAGTCCTTTTTTTTTTTTTTTTTTCTAAAGTAACGGGTGATCAAAAATAAATTCCGATCGTTTATATTTATATTTTGTAAACTTTAGATAAGTAAAATGAAAATCAAAACTAAGAAAAATGTATGAGTCCCAAATTTTACAATGTAAAGGTTTCTATTTTTATCACAAGTGTTAGTTAGACTATAACAAAACCACCCTTACCATCTCACAAAGGATCCACTATTTTCACTCCGTTTGTGTTCCGTATGGACGAGGGTTTCCATTACCTTGGAAGCATTTGGAGATGGGGACGTCCCGACGTGAGAGGAGGCACATAACTAGACAATCTTCAGACACAAAGGTGGGAGCGAAGACAGTCTAGAATTCCTGGGTTACCAACACTACACAGAAACACCTCAAAAAGTTGAAGGAGAGACGAAGTGAAAAGGAAAGAGAATGAGTGAAGTACACTTCGACGTCCAAAACGACTTGACTACACGAGTGACTGACTACGACGGATCTCTTAAACCGGTTGAAAAAGACCAGAAAAGAAAAAAATAAACGACAAAGAATAGACTCCCAAAGGACAAAAGAAGATGAATCCTTTCCCCGTTGACCGGGAAGATGGGACTCGAGAGTGTCTTAAAGGACCCGTGAGACCCTTGTCTGTGTCACGTCCCAGTTAAAGAGTCCCTGGTTAGTGTAGAACCAAGATTTCTTCTTATAAGAAAGAAAGAGAAGAGGATCTGGATGATCCTAGAACCACACAAACATCAAACCATTTCCTTCCGAGATCTGGCTGAAGAGAAGGACCAAAAAAGGGGGTTTAGATAAATAAAAAGAAGGAGTTGAAACTTAAAGGGTTCCAAAACCGAAAACTTTAAATCTTCGTTTCTTATTCGAGTCAAGTCAACGAGTCAGCACAGGTTGAGAAACGCTGGGGTACTTAGAGTCGTGTGGTCCGGAGGGACAGGTAGTGGTTGAGGGTCCCAAGTGAGTCTGAGTGCAGGTAGCTCAGGGACTACGGTAGGTCGATAGAGTAGGAGACAGCAGGGAAAGAGGAGGACTGGGGTTAGGGAGGGTCGTAGTTTCAGAAAAGGTTACTCAGTTGTGAAGTGTACTCCACCGGTTTCATGACCCCAAAGTCGAAATCGTAGTAAGGAAGGTTTCTTTAGGGTCCCGACTAGAGGAAGTCTTACCTGACTAACCTAGAGGAACGTCAGGTTCCCTGAGAGTTCTCAGAAGAGGTT